>VZTT01038702.1:18431-42285 GCA_013400855.1 Buphagus erythrorhynchus | reverse complement strand
TTAACTTGCATTCTATGAGAAAGAATATGTATGCAAACCAAGGGCAAGTATGTACTAGTAGAAACATGGAATTGATGGCTGAGCAGACACTTTTTATCTATAATTCTCATTAAAAACGCTAACAGCAAGTGACTTTTTCATCTGATTTATTCCATGTCTGAGTTCTTAAAATCATAATAACAGATGCAAGAATTGTCTGATGTTAAACTTTCATTTAAAACCCCTCAAAATCAGAGCTTTGGAGTTTAAACTTTGAAGTAAAGCTCAGACAGAAATCTCAGGGAAAATCTTAGGTCACAGATAATTAAGCATGTGCTTATTTTTAAGCATATTTCAGCCCCACCTAAACAGTACAGTTAACCTGTAAAGACACATTCTGATGGATTTGAGATCCTATGTAAGCACAGGCTAAGTGAAAATGGATCCTAAGGAGGAACACAAGTCTCCAACTGTATCTGGGCTTAAATTTGTCATGAAAACAGACAAGCATTTTTCTAGTCCAGAAGCACAGAATTTTGTACAATGAGTTTCTTGGTTGTTGGAAAAGCAAATTTTCCTTCATTTTCTCTTCTGCCACTACTATCTGCCTAGCAATCTTAAGGTGAGCATGCAGAATGTTTTTCTTGTGGTGGAATCATCCTGGTTATTGCATTTTATGTTAGCAGACAACCTCAACAAGGAACCACTTATCATAAATTCTAGTGAGTCACCATATATCTCTAGACTCCAAAAGCCAGAAAGAATAACACTGATTGTTTCATCTGACATTTTTATAAATAAACCATAGAATTTTCCCCAGATGTGGAATTAAAGCAAATAATTCTAAAAATTCAAACAAAAGAGTCAGAAGAGAGGAAATCTAATCTAACCATCCTGAGCCAAGATTTTTTTTAATAGCTGTTCCTCTTTCCCAAGGAGCACGTTATTAAGAGCTGTAAAATTATAGCTGGGGGACAATTCCCCTGTAAATTCTGGTGGCTGCTGAAAAAAGGGAGCTGGACACGTTGAGGAGAGTGTGCAACAACAGGGTGACTGCATGAATTTTTACTGGATGATAAAAGGGAGGGACTGCTCCAAAACACAGCAACTGCATTCCAGCCACAGCCTCACAGGGCTGCACTGACACTTTCCACAGGGTGGACAGCATGGAAATTATGGCACACTGCTCACCTCCCTGTGACAGACTAACTCACCATGCTACTCTGTTTTTCCATCACACATTTCATCTCTTAAATGCAAAATCTGGCCCTTTGCTTTGCCCAAGGCAGAGGCTGTGACTCAAGAGGAGCCTGAGCTGTGAATCCACCTCCTTTCCATCTCTCATTCTTTGCTTGTTGATAGGAGAACTAGGTAACTTCAAATCTAAGAAATTAATTTAAAAAATAACCAAAGCAACATCATAAGTCCAGGACACCTAAGAGTGACTCTTTTCCCATCTGAAAATACAACTGTCCTACCTTTTATCTCTCTGAATGACAAAGGGACAAAAATATTGCATTACTCTTCCCTTCTTGGTGCCTGTATTTCTTCTGTCTTTGGGGTCTGACTCCAGCCTTCCCCACAAAGGCATTCAGTGAAATAAAGCACCACTGATCCTAAAATCTCAAAAGCCAAAAGTCCAAGAAGGGATCATCACCAAACAATAGAATGTTCTGAGACAGGAAATCTGAAGCTAAATTTCCTTAACCCCTGGCCTGTGCCTAAACTGCAGGGGAATCTCTTTTTTCAAGACATAAAAAAGGTTTAGTTAGGTGTCAATAATGACCTGCTCAGAGCAGAACTCATTTGCCTGAACAAGGTGTCACTGAAATGATCTCATGATGGAGCAGGAATTCTTATTGCTTACACATATTGCAAAATTAAATCTATACTACTAGGGCAAAGATTACTTCAGACACAATTTCAAATCCTTTAAATATCACAGGCGCACTTCAATATTTTTACAACAAAACACACATACATTAAATACTTATATTTACAGATAGAATTAATTATACTGATGGAAATAAAGAGACAGGAAATACCTTTTACCAATACCAAACTTATCCACTATATTTTTTGTCAGGCTTCAAGACAGATCTCCTTTTAGGAGAATGGCTACTGTTATGTGAGGTTGTTGAAGTGAATTTTCTGACTAGTCTGAAAAACACCAAGCTATTTATCTTTCTGACTTTCTAAGGAAAAGGCAGGTTCCTTTGTAATGACCATGACCAGCCTGGCCCCACTTTAATCATTTCCTATTGTTTCTGTACAGGGGAAAGTTTGACAACTCATGGACTCTGTTGACTGAAAATTGGCACCAGGGAAAACAACCTAACTCATCAAATGTAATCAGCTGCTAACTGAAAGGAAGTGGAACTTCAAAATTGTGTGTGACCTTGCACTGAGTCAGTAAAACAAAGGCTTTTTACAGGTTCTGTGAGCCAGAAGCTCCTCACAGACTCCATGCTGTCCTCAGGAGTGGACATCAGCAGCTGTGTGGTGGCAGGGGATACCACAAGTATTCCTGGAAGAAGCATGTGATTTTACTTGGCAAGTAATTTTACATTTCAAAAAGAAAAATGACAGGAAGCAGACAGGTCAGAATGGATGCAATTGTCCTGAATTCCAGACAAGAATAGGCCTAATAGGTCTTAATAAGAAAAATGCTACTATAACTTAAGGTTCCACAAGTTATTCTGCATGTCCAAAATAATAAATTTCTCTTAATAAAAAATCAACCTTAATATTCTTAACATCTAGAGATAGGACAGCTTCAGAGAACTCCATCAGCTCCACTTATCCATTGTTTGTGCATGTACTGAAAACTGTCTCCAGTCAATATCTGAAAGCCAAATTTTATGCCAATATGTGGGGCAATATAAATACACACCACAATTTGGATTTTCTAAAACTACTCTGCTTTCTTTAGCTAGATTTAAAGAAGACTTTTCAGAAATCTCTGGGAAAGTCTTTTATGACAATCCTGCACTTTAACATTCATCACCCTGAGTATCAAAAGACAGAAGTCACATTTGAACTATTAGATCCTTTTTCTTTCATTTTCCACTTGATTCATGGCTGTTCACGCAGACCAACTTCTATTCATGAGTGAAATGTTCCCAGCCACCATGTTAAAACCAACATATTTTCATGAAGTCATGTATTCTGTTCCTCAATTCATGAAGAGCATTATCATTCCTATTTTTTACAAGGAAACAAAAGGGGGAAAAAAAAAAACCCTAATTCAGGGAGTCCTTCAATCTGTATTTCTCTACTTAGAATAAACATGACATGTAGAAATAGCAACAACCATGCTATTGCAGATGTTCTGTCCTACATCAGGTCTTGGAACCAGAGACTTTTTTTGTGGAATATATGCATGTTGCTATGTATATATGCTAAACACATATGATGTCCTCAGACTAGAATGTGATGTGAAAACTGTTGTGGGAATAAAACCAAAACTTTATGCAATTTAACTGCAATGAAAACTACAATAAATTATAGCCTGAATTAGCAGAATTACTCATGGTGTCTTAGTATTGAAAGTAATAAAAATATTTCCAACTTTGGAGAAAGAGTAGATTTTGAAAAGGCTGCTGTAGCAATCTAGAATGCAGGGATGCTGCAAGTTTGACAAGAAAATTTTATGTGGAAAGTAAGGAAAGGGGTCCTCAGACATCCCAACCTACTCAAGCACCTTTCTACTTTAACTCAATTAAATTTATTTCAAAAAGTGTTAGGGAGATTTATTTTCACTCCATCAAAGAACATATGTGCTGAAACTTCAGATGTAGCCACAAAATTAGATTTTCATCCTTTGGTCAGATCTACCCATAATTTCTTGCCTGAATCCTTTTCAGTGGTAATTGAAAACAAAAATGCTAATGATTACATGCAAATGTCTTTTTTTAAACTGTTGGCAGTTTAAAGGAAGAAAAGTTAGGGGTGTATTGCTGCTAACCAAAATTCATATGCTGTGTTAACTTTTACTGCTTGACTTCCTGAATTTTTTAGCAGGGGAAACTTCTTGAGACAGTGCCCATAACCACACCATTTCTGAATGAGTGAGATTCATACTCGAGCAGCTTTCTAGAGCGAAAATGAAGGCTGGCATTTTGGGAAAAAAAAAAAAAAAATAGAGCTGCTGTCTTTGTGAACAAGACACAGATACAAGAAATGTTCAGAACTGGATTTCACAGGTATTTCAGTAGAAGAAGGACCCATGCAAGGGTCAGTCTGTAGGGAGGTGAACAGTAGTGTGGCCTTCTCTCTGAGGAACACAATAAAATTCCCATCATGGTTCAGTGGCAGGGAGCTCAGTAGCAATGCTGGTTTAAAACCTCCAGGCTTTTTTCTGCCTCTTGGCAAAGTTTGCTGTCAGTCTCATTGTGTTGACAACTCACGGAGCTGTGCTGTGAACATTTCATGGAACCTGAAAAAACAACCCTCTCCCTCTTTCCTTTTTTTTTCCCCCCAGACTTTTTTTAGCTCCTAAGTTATGCACTCTGACTTCCTGCAAGAGACAGAAAATGGGAAGCAAGTCTTCACTGTGGTGTCCTCAATCCCCAGCAGGATTTTTAGTTGTGAGACTGCCACAGACATCACAGCCTCTGCCACTTTGTGCCATGTCAGCCTGAAATACAGGATGGTAATGGCACAGTCCTGGCAGCAGGCACTGCCACCCCCAAACAATCATGACACCTCCTTCACCAAGCATATATTGCCCCAAAATCTCTCAGAGGAGACAGACTGGCCAGGCTTTTCCATCTTCTGCAGCTCTTTCGAAAGGGAAGGGAAAGAATACCTTTATCCAGACACCAGAAAGGGGTGGCATGAGATGAACCACGTAAAGAACATCAGGAATTCTCTTGGAGAGCCTACCAGAACAGGGGGAGGTGAAGATTCAACCAGCACCACAAGCTGCTGACAGAAGATGCAAAAAGCTTGCACTCCAATATTACAGACACCACCTCTTTAATTCCATGTACTCATCTGTAGCCAGTTCTTGAGGAAGCTGTTTTTTTCCATATATGCAACAATTTTTTTGTGAGCAAGAGATGAGAGAGAACCCTCTGAGACCCAAGTGTTGTAACAGATCATGTCCCCCTGGGTTTACATCAGGAGGTGAAAAGCAGAGGAGGGTTGTGTGGAGAATGAGGAGAGAATTGTACTGCATTCTAGTGACTCAAGCAGGAATCTTTGTGACACTTACCATTCTCAGGAGCAGTGTCTCAGCACAACTAAAACACAGGTACAACTGTACAAATTACCCTGATCATGATTGGAATCATAATGCAAGATTAATAAGTGGGAGTCTCTGCAGAAGGTGTCTAATAAAAAAGTGCATTCTGGCCTGAAAAAATAGAAGTGTCATGCTGTTGGAAGACTTTTAATATGCAATGGATCTTCAAGGCAGTGAAAATAAAGCATTTAAACATCTCTGATGAAGATGACTGTGGTAGACATACAAAACTCTTATATTAGAGATTGATATAAATCTTTTTCATTCTCTACAGTTTCTGTATGAAATAGTCATGTAAGAATGATCCATGGGTATTCACAGCTAAACGTTCAGATGAGGCTAACCTCAATTGTGCATCCTCTTTTCTTGTTTCTCTTTCCTTGAGAGAGTCAATAAAAAGTGGAATAAAGATTTCTAAACTGTCAGAAACATCAGCTCCCAGGCTACTGACAACAGTTTTACATGGAAAAAGAAATGGAAGTTACTTTGCAAGAGAGCATCATTGCTTTAGAAAGTTTTCTTTCAATTAAAAGTAACTGGCAGCAACTTTGAAGGGCAGCTGTGGACAAAATTACCCATCAGGAGAACACTGCTTATTGGCATGCACTGGCAAAACAAAAATGCCATGTACAAGGAGGGGCAATTATTACCTACTACAGAGGGAGGGGTTGGTTTTATTTCCACATTTAAAATATAAGAAGTTTTTACTTTAAAAGTTTGAACCACAACATTCAGTTACTGAGAACACAACAAAAATGTCTAAAATGCACAACAAAGGACCCATTTCTAATTTAATTTGTAGTAGTTAATCCTATATCTTTTACACCAAAAATACAGCATTTTATAATCAGAAAGAGAACACTAATTTTGTTGCAGATATGCTACTTCGTATCTAAAAGACAGGAGTTTTGCCTTTAAATTAAAAAGTCAGCTCACTGATAAGGGAACAGTGAGCAGGACTTCCCAGATGTAGCTGAATGCAGTGATATTAAAGGAGGAACAAAAAGAAAAAGTCTGTTTCATAGGACCATTTGCAGGAAATAACATGTGATATATTCTAGGAGATTTATTGCCTATGCAAAAAGATCATTTGTTAAATATGAATATGTTAATCTTAATAGCTTCCATTTTTCTTAGGCTCTCCTATCTTTCAAAAGATTCTGACTAAGAAAAGGAGGGAAGATTTGCTATGATGAAGCCTGGCTCATAAGTGCCTTAATTAAAGGAATATGATCAGCTAAGAACAGTTTGTACATAGATATAAAATAGATTGTTTTATCTGTTGTCCTAAGCAGCATTTTTGCAAATACAAATTAAAGGTTTTCGTGGGAAACCACAGTGTATGTATTTTGTTTACTTTGTATATTTGACAGCTGTTTGGTTTAAATTAATTTCACCAGATACTTTCTGTGCAGCACTGCACAAGCGTGCTCTCCATTTCCCATCTCCTGGTAGAGCTCCCAAAAAGCAACACTGTGAGAACCCCTTTTTTCACTAGAAAAATTACCATAAATCAGAAAAAAGTGCCACACAGGCTAAGGGGCAGAGAGCATACCTGCAAGTTCTTCTAACAACGCTGACAGCATTCTTTTCATGTTGCAGTAAATTTCAACTGAGATAATTAAACTGTTATTTTTAACGTTTCCAGCCAGTGGATGAGAAAAACACAGAGTAGACTTCTAGCCTGAAGAATAGTGTCCAGAAGCATTTTGTTACCCTTGACCTTGTCTGAAAGCTCAGTTTCCAGAGACCCCTTGTCTTCTGAGAACTTCCTAGCAAAAATGCATTAACAATGAGTTCTGCTCTGTGTCATCCTGCAGCACCACTCCACTTGCCCAGAAATGAAAACAGAAATGCTTACTTGCATAACCCACAATGCCATTTTCTTTTTGTTCCCATGGTCTTTGGTCTTGGTTACTATGCTTATCAAAAGAACATTGGAAGGTTACCAGCTTTGCTTGAAATAAGCAATATGGACTCTTGAAAGAAAATGAAAGGCTAGCCACTTCTCCCTTGATTTAGCTATTTATTTAAAAACTCATTGGTTTTTTTCAGTTGTTTGGGGTTTTTTGTTTGTTTTGTTGTTTTTGGGGTTTGTTTTTTTTTTTTTTCTTTTTTTGGGGGGGGTTTTTTGTTTTGGGTTTGGGTTTTTTTGGGTTTTTTTTTTTTTTTTTGTTTTTTGGTGGTTTTTTTTGTTTTGTTGGTTTTTTGTGGTTTTTTGGCTTTCATTTTTTGTTTTGTTTTGTTGTTGTTTTGTTAAGTAGCCAACTAAAATCATAACTGACAAATCAAAAAGGTAAGCCTGAGGCTATTAGTAATAGTTCACCACAGGTAAATTTGTCCCAAGTACTTCTGGTTTGATATTTACAGGAATATATTCCAAATAAAAGCTCTCTGCAGCCTTGGGCATGAGCTGCAATCATTCCCACTAAGCTGAGCCAGACCCAGAGCAGCTGCTCTGCTGCCACCTGGGCATCTCAGGGTTAATGCCATTTGTCACTGAGAGATCACTGATTTCTGAGCTGTGGCTGGAGCTGCTCTGGGCTCTGCTCTCCTGGATGGGCAGCACAGGCTGAGACTCTCCCAGGGCAGGGCTTGCCCCTCCCTGCCTGCTGGGGCAGATTTTCTGACCTCTGGGCAGTGGCACATGACAGGCACTGCATTTCCTGAGGATTATTATATGCTGCAGGTTGGGTGATGAGGCAGGAAGCTGAAGACTTTCCTTTAAGTGTCTTTTTGCTGTTGTGATATGGAATTTATGAATCAGAAGGGAGAGAGAGGAAGAGTCAGAGCCCTGCTCTTAGAGGGCATTACTGACAGGGCTGTGACACCAGTGACAGCCAGGCTGGGAGCTCTCTGCTCAGCCTTTTCCAACCATTCCACACACACAATCAAAGGGAATTTCACCTTCAAACTCTGCTGAAGTGAGAACTGACAATGGACTCTGTGCCTTATTTTTCTTACGATATTATCAATGAATCTGGATACAACTAAGGCAAGGCTTTGATTGCTTTTGCTTCAATAATATGAGGTTGTCAGAGTTTTATTATCATTAAGAAAGAGCTGCCTCTGCATGCAAAGCTTCATCTTTAACCCCCAGGACAGCCAGCACTAAATACAGAATACAGAATGAGACTTCTGCTGGAGTTTTTGTTGAGGTTTTTCTAAGAACCTCAGTGCACTTCTATGCTGTCTAGAAAATTACTGCTAAAATCATCCAAAGCAAAACTTTAGGCTGATGAATACGCAGAAAACTGTGTTGGTGCAGGAAACTTATTTCCTCATTATTTGTTTTATTAAAAAGTTTCAGCTGAGTTTTCCTTTGTTTACCTGCTCAGTTACACGTGCTGTGGAATAGAGTTGTGCTGTTTGTTCAGATACTGTGAATATAAATTAAAAACCAGCTTTCCTGGTCATTTTCATTCATTATCAGCAATATAAAAAAAAGATATTTTGAATATAACAAGTTCATTAATCAAATTATAACCTGGAATACAATAATACTTAGTACTTTCTTAGATCTCTGCCCAGCTGACATGATAGCCTAAATATACCCTAAAATACTGTTGTTTTTAAAATTTCATTTCGTTATTTTGTTTGGGCTTTGCTATTTGCAGTGTGGAATCTGACAGAATTTAGAACACAAAATTCCTTCCAAATGGGTTTTCTAGCTAATACACACTCCCTGCCCATCTCCTGTCACTCCCCAATACTTTATTATGAAAGGTCAAACAAAACTTCTCCCTCTGGTTTATGGCATATAATTTTACCATCAGGATAACCTAAAATTAAGCTTGTAGTCTGCAGTCTCCTGCAGGCTTTAACCAAAATAAATTATCCTCCAGTGGGCCAGCATTTCCATCAGGGCTCTGCAGGGCTTGGCTGGGTGGTGATGGACGCTGGCCACAAACACTCCAGGATGTCAGCACCCACAGAACCCAGCTCCACTGGGGGAGAAAAATGTTCTTTTCCTGCAGCTGGTGGCAGTGGCTGTCCCTTCTGACACCTCCCCTGAAAGCTGCCCCGAGGATGGGGGTGTGACACTTTGCTGGAGGAGTACTGCTCTACAAAAATTCAGCTTGTAAGTTCAGTAAAGCACGAGTAGGACAGAGAGAGAGGTGAAATTCTAGTAATGTCTTTCAGAATACAATTCCTGTTTATCTGTAGATAGGCCAGAATTCCTGGTAATTTTTTTCAGCTGTCAGAGTTTAGGAAAGAAATTTTCTCTTCATTTCTCATAGGTGAAGTCCCAACATTCTCTGAAGTCTTAGGGGGTTTTGTTTGTTTTTGTTTTCAAAAGAAGGAAATTAAAGTGAAAAAGAATCGTTAGATTTCTATATGGCTCTAAAATACATTTATCATTGCTGAAGATTTATCATTAACTTAGCAACTTAACAATAACTTAGCAACAATCAAAAAAAAAAAAACCCTAAGCAAGTCGAACAAGAACCCTGGTGTTACCTGAAGCATATTCACATATTTGCAGTGCTCTGAGAAACTTCTATCATGCTGATATATCTTAAACACAATTGACTTAAACAGAACTTTCAAACTAAAGTCATGTCATACCAGAAGCTGTCTTATCTTTTTCTTAACCTCCCTAGATCTTCCTCTATTGGCTATCTCATTGAATTGAAACTTGCACATGAACCTAAGATGATTTGTCTTAAAATAAAGAGTTACAGGACAAATTAGAGATCTACAAGAAATTTAAGAGAAGAAACAGCAGATATTGTGAGAATTAGTGTGAGTTGAAGAAGCAACATGAAATAACCAGTAAAGAATGGTAACACATGAGCAAGAAAAATGTTAGGTGGAATATAAGGAGAGGTTTCTGTGTTTCCTACTTCTTCCTACAGAATACTACAAAACCCCCTGGGTCCAGAAGGATCTCATTCCTAGTATTTTATTTTCCATCCATCTTTGATCAAGCATACTCAGTTTGCTCTTTGCAAACCAGAGGGAAACAATCAAAAATATCCTCATCTCCCCATTTTGCACAGAATTGTGGATTTCAGATTCAGCCCAAGCTGCCAAACACCAGGCCTTGGCATTTTAGCTCCAGACACAGAGCATGGTGTTGAGCATCTATTAAATTGAAGCTACACACATCAGTTACATGTGTAGGGAGTGGATGCATCAGTGTGACTCTTAGTTACTTCTTTACAGACATAAATTTTGCATATTTTTGAAACAAATTTTCTTCAGCTTGAATAGAAATTTAAAGACATTACCATAACAGATATTACTCATACAAAGTAAGAGCCTTAATAGTTTTCAGTGCAACACCCACACTGCTTCAGAATTCAGTAACAAATGGGTTTTATTCTAATTTTTTATTGGTCCATTAATGACTGAGGCCTCTTTCATCTGAATTTTGTTCCTTAGGAGAATACATTACCTTTGGATTGGACAATGTGATGAAGAATCTATTTTTCAGGCTTTTTACTTGGATGGGAACCAGCGTGTTCCTATGGAAGAGCACTGAATAATCATGTGCAAAATAGGACCACCCAACATCTGCCTGTATTCACTTGGAAGTCAGTTTTATATTCCTCTGCTGAAGGACTTGCAGGAAATTTATATGGAATACATGGGTGGGGTGGGATAGAATCCTTCCTCTTTGCTTAATCACATTCAGGGAAAAGTGATGATCCATTTTGTCTGGTTCGCTCCATTACTCTTTCTAAAATTAACTCACATCTGACATTATAACATATGTTAAATATTATGTAAGTGGTCTGTTCTATATTTGGTTTATTCAGTCATAAATCCTGGCATGCACGCACACACAAAATAGTGCTGTGAAAAAAAAAAGAAAAAAAAGAAAAAACCCACACCAAAAACCCCCACAACCTTGTGCAGACAAAATGAAATTGGTAAAATTTGGATTATTCCTCCCAAGTTCATCAAGGAGCTGTGGTAATCCACTGACATGAAAACTCACAAGACATTATCCACCAGGGAAAACATTCTGCAGGTGGATATGTTATTTTACTTTGTAGAAATGGAATTTTCACAGTCCAAGAGATCCTAAGAGCTGCAGTTATTTATGCTGAAATAGGTTCCAGTCTGGCATGACCAGGGTGTGTCTGTGAGCATCTGAAAGCCAATACATATTGGCCACAACAATGACTTAGGAGCTCCCTCCTTGCCTTTCTTACTGGTCTTATTTTCTACTGGTTTACCAGAGTATAAACATCTCTCTGTAACTGCAAAAGTAAGGTTTTGGCTGGAAGCAAACTTTGGTTTTCTCAACCAGTCTTTCAGCTTTTCCAGCATATTTCCCTGAAAGCTGTGCACTGTTTAGCACAAAATTTCCAGCACTGTCTTATATCAATATTATTGGTTTCATTTGATTTGGCATATCTGAAATAAAATAGAGACACTAAATTATACATAGAACACCATTTGTATTCTAAGGCTGCTGACTTTTCTTCCTAACCAGTGTTTTGAACTATTTGGGAGCTGAAGGATCTCATACCACAAATGCTGTGGTGAGCATAGGGTCTAACAGCTTTGACAGTAAGAGGTAACAGAAAAATTCTGTCTTCCCTTCTGCTCCTTAAATACCATTTCTGAATTTCCATTTTCTGAAAACAGCTTGAAAGAGCTTGCCTGCAGGGGTGGCCCTCACAGGACAGGCACACACAGCTCTGAGCTGGCAGCAGCACACAGGTTAAGGCTCTTGCAGACATTTCCAGCAGCTGACAGCCTGGATCTCCCCAGCACAGGACTTGGACTGTCCAGCCCACCTGTCTGAGGAGCTGCCAGGGGCAAGAGCAGCTCAGGGTGAGATGGTGTCCAGCACTCAGCTCTGGAGCACTCAGCTCTCCACAGACTCCTGCCCTGCAGTCCCTCCCCTGGCAGGTTTGTTCTTTGTTTCTCAGGGAGGTGCTCCTCACATTTCCTTGGATTTCCTGCCTCCAGAGAACACTCTGTGTCCCTTTGATACAGGTGCCAGCTCCTATGGCCCCAGACTCCAGCGTTTTTCCTGGGCTTTCTGATGGTTTGATCCATCAGAATCCATCCATGAGGACTGATCCAACTACTTCTAACTCAGGAAAATAATGTATGGACATTTCAGCAGCAAGGCTAGAATATACAGATCTCCCAAAAACTTTAGTAACTAATTAAAAAGCTGTGAATCATCAAGAAGGATATCTCTGTAATTAATTAGTTCCTCCTATCACAAGCCCTGAACTGAAAGAGCTGTGAACAAAATCACAGGTAAATAAGATTTTTTATGTAGCGAAAGTTATCCAAAATCTACATTTCCATCTCCCTTACATCAAATTATCTCACAGCTATAATTATATCCTAATTACATGTTTATTCCTGAATTGAAATAAGACCAAGCCACATATAATTACTTCTCCTCTTGGTCACTGGTGCTGAAAAAACCTCCAACTTTATAGCATTTAAAGACACAAAGAAATTTCCATATGCCAAGGCTCACACTGAGAGACACCAAAGCACAGCTTCCAAAGAGCACCAGAAGACTTTCTCTGACCCCCATAACAAAGCAGGACATTGTGAGAGCCTGATTCTATTCAGCAGCAATTCAGGACTGAATGGATGGTTCACATTCCAAAGTGATTCCACCATGTCGAACCAGTGCAAAAATATTGGAAAACAGTGCCACCATCATTTGGAATGACAAATATTTTGCTTTTTTCTTACTACAGTATTATAGACTATGGTCTAGCACGACGCCTCCCAGCAGCAGAGATCACATTTTAGCCAGCACAGGCTGCAGGAATGAGGATTAAGGCTGCTTTGTCTTTCTTGACAAGCAGCTGGGTTTTCTACAAGTGTCATTTTCTTATTGTCATATGAGACTCTCCAAATACAGTGCAGAGCTCCCAGTCCTGGGGTAGCTGGTTTCAAGAACTGAAACTACCCAAGCTATCATGCAGGAACAAAAGCTATTCCTTAGTCCCTAAAATATAATTTTTCATTCTCTTGTTACCCAGAATCAGCCAGAGCCTGTTTTCTTGAGCATGTGGGAAGCTGACAATTATTCTTACCTGACCTAATACTGGTCTAGGCTCTGGTGCTGCCTGGTGGGCTGAGTCACACAGGAGGGAGCTAATTATCATAGGAGGGACAACAGAGATTAAAGAGATAATATTGGAAAAGACAACACTGAAGAGCAATAGCCTGAAAGAAGAGATAGGTAAATACCTAGAGAAAGAAAAAAAGGAATCAAGAGTTCTGCCTTGACTTAAAAATAAGATTGGTACCATTAAGCAACCTGCTATAGCATCTTATGAACAAATTTGGTAATATCAATGAGATTATGCATTCCAGCTTTACATATAAAAAATATCTGTTACAGCAATATAACTCACTGTAGAGGAAAAAAAAAAAAAGAGAAAAAACTCCCATAAACTTGTAAATTAAAATGACAGAGTAAAAGATTTCTTTTAAATACCTGCAAAGTATATTTAATGCACGATTTCAAATCACAGGAGGCATAAAAAAGTGAATATTTGCAGTATGGAACAAGTGAAAGGAACAAAATTAAGCCTGGGTGGGTAGCCTTAGTAGGGTGGAGTGCCAATGATGAAGAATTATACAAGGAAGAAGGGAGCTCACTAGGTCCCTAAATAGTTCACATCCAGATGCTTCAATATTTAGATTTCTTTCAATGTATAGAAGGTTTTTAAAGAAAATGTAGATTTTGTTGAAGGAGTGGGATGGAGAGAGCAGGAAAAGGAGTAGAAGCAGTCATTGGGTGGATGCCACCTAAACCAGGCATTTCCAGTTTGCTCCATTTCGTTGGAAATTCCCTCTCCACCCTGGAGACAGACACACAGACAATGCACAGCACACACAGGGGCTGTGAAAAAGCTGCTGCCACAGGAGTTATCCCAAAACATGCAGAAGGAGCTGGCTAAGAGCCTCGTGAGCAAGCTGAGTGTGCTGAGGAGCAAAATCCCAGCCTTTTGCCAGCCATTAAACTTAAATCAACAAAGCTTCTCCAGCCCAAGCAAAATGAAATCACAACCAAAAAATAAAAGCAAAAAGCAGCATTGCAGGTTCATCTGCTCCAGGGTTTCAGCTGAAACATCCTTCTACTTTTTTCAGTCACTTTCTCATTTATCAGCTACTTGAAGACACAGTGTGCCTTGAAGCTCTTTGTTTAAGGCTTTTTCTACACACAAAAACTGTATTTCCTGGTGATTCTGATGTAATAAAAAGGTGTAAATTCCCTCTTCCTCAACACATAGACACACTTCCTCTGCACACATGCTTTTATCAGTCTAGCTTCGTGCCAGATAGGAACCTGTCAGTGACACATCTACATTCACAGGCATGAATTATTACATGTGATATCACCAACAAGAATCAAACACCCTACTGTAACTCTAACTAGCTATACCAGAATACAATGTCTGCAGACCACCTTAAGGCAGATAAAATTATGTGTAGGAAGATATGTATCCTAAAACCAACACAGTGTCATTTTCCGGAAAAAGTTCAGTTAAAAATTAGGAACTAATTAAATGTTGCTAAAAAATTATACAGGAAAAAAAACCACCCATTGTAACTTTTTTTGTTTTTTTTTAAACAGAAGTCTCCTACAAAGCAATAATTTAACAATGAAAAGTTAAAACACAGCTCTAGAGAGACCAATAATCACACTGGTTATGAAATATTCAGGAAGAGGTAAATTGCACAAACCCACACTCAGAAAAACAAAATCTTATTCAACATTTGCAATTCTCTCCTTGTATACCATGTCCCTGAAAAGTCTAATGTCCTGAACAGATGTACCTGACTCACAACAGCCCAGTGCCACCTTCAGCTGAAGTCCATCAGCTCAGGAATATACACAAACCACACTTTTGCATTTCTCAGTAAGAATTTCTAAGTAAATTATGATGTTCTTGGCAGATTTCATATTTTTACTTACATTGGATTCTTGGAGTATTGGATTCCTATAGCAGAGTACAGCACAAAAATCTGTTCACGTTTGATCTCCTGTTCACTTGTACAGCAGAGGTTTGCTGAGAGCAGCATCAAAGATTACTCAACTTTTTTTTTTTCCTTTCCTGTTTTCCCTGATGACAATTCCACACTAGCTTTTCTTTCCTTTTCTGTTGGGCAGCAAATTATTTTGTACTGGTCAACACCTGATCTGAAAATGTGAAGCTGATTACCAAAATGTCGACAGGTGTAGAGCAAACCAAGCAACACCTTTTAGTTTTCTAAGAATGTTAAAATCCCAGTAAACTCCCGAGAAATTAAGCTCTCAAAGGCCAAAAGATTACTCAACTCTGAATCCCATTATTTTGTGTTGGCATTGCTAAAATAAGCTTAATCTCACATGGCTATAGTTTGTACTGGTTGTGTATTGTTTTCCTCCATTAGAATGCAAAATATGTAGGTTAAATGAAGTTAGTGATAAGCAGTCACTTTACAGTGATATAGACTATTTTTACCTGCTTGTGCACTCACAATTAAAATGCAGAAAAATTGATTTATTTTGTCAGTAAGAAAAAAAAAAAATATTGACAACTAATTTGATTCTGGTTCTCTTGCACCAAAATCTGGTGGTTCTGGTTGGCAATTAGGTGAGAAATCAGCTTTTACAGAGGTGATGAAAGTGCAAACAAGCACTGAAAGCAGACTCAGGAAATCTGTGCTGTGGATGGGCCTAATAATACATTTCTAAAAGGAAATAACTAGAAAAGCAAAATAAATTTTATTGTCTCTTTCAAGTATAATACCTCCAGATCCTTATTAAGCTTTAAAACTGTGACATTCATGACATCCAGCATTTTTGATGTGTTACAATGAATGGTACAGCCTTGTAAGAGGAGCATATCTTGTTTTGCTCTATTGCTACAAAAATGATATGTTAAAATGGAAAAGAGAGGAAAAAAGAATGGATAAAATGTAAATTACATGAAATAATAAATCAAAGGCCTAAAGTCTGACATCTAGATTTCTGGTGGTCCATATGTTTTACATATTATGAAACCATCCCCATAAACAATTCTTGCTAAGGAATACAATTCACATTCTTCCTAAACCATCCTATCTCATTTGTTTACAGTTTTCTTCTCAACAGCTTCATTAAATTGAAGACAGCATGAGCAAGTTGAAACAATTCATAAAGAAAAAAAAAGATCTCTATTAAATAATGTCAACATCAAAGGCAACAATAAGTAATCTCCTGCAAAGGGAAGGCTGTGAAAGCATCTTTTGAGCTGGTTAAAAACTGGCAATTATCAATTTCATTTTGACATGAATGAGAAGGAGGAATGTTCTGTACATGCTTTAATCTTCTAACATATATTTTATAACAAAAAAAAAAAATCAAAACACCTTAAGATATATTTGGTGAATATTTAACTAAGTCTGTACTAGCACAAACAAGTTTGCACCACTGAAAGCATTATGCCTAATGTGTTTGCTTTATTTTTTATGGCATGCTGCTGGTTTTGTTAGCAGACCATGGGCTAGTATTTATTTAGGAAAAAAAAAATATATATACCAGTTGGGAAGAGCCTATAGCTGCATGAAAATAATACAGGATGGAGCTGGGGCTGCTCAGAGGGGATGGGGCAGAAAGCAGAGCCAGGGAGGAGAGGCACCAAGGCTCTGCCAGGGGCAGAGTCCTGAGGAGCTCCAGCAGCCAGGGAAAATGGAATGAGAGGAAGAAGAGGAGGAAATGTTCACTGTGGAGCCAGGAGAGCAGCCCCTGCTTCCCTTGGCCCTTCCAAGGGTGAAGCTCCTGCAGGTTTGTCACACAGACAGAACCCACAGTGTGCCACCTCTGCAGGGCACGCTCAGGGCCACCCCTCTGCAGGGTTTCATCAAGTGGCCGTGAAATATCTGATATAACTTACACTTCATCACTCACAGGACACTCTTGCAGCAGCTCCAGCCCGCCCTCAAACCAGCTGATCCAAACTTTTCTCATATATTTTCATATATATTCATATATTTTCATATATATTCATATATTTTCTCATATATATTTTCTCATATATTAATCTCTGATAATAATAATAGAATGAGAAACAGAAAAAACAAATTACTTTTTTTTCCCACTCACTTCTAATCAATACTTTATATAATATTCCTTTTTCTTTTCATTTTTCTCTTATCTACGGAAGAAGAACATTCCAAGACAAATACATTGACTGTAGTTATCTAAAGGACTTTTACATCTCAAGAATGTTATATTAAAATTATGGTCAAATAAGTTCAGTGTTTGTAAATTTAATACCAAATAAAATAATGGTAAATAACAACAGTATTTCCAATTGGAAGGTGTTAAAGATTTCTATATGCATTGTTCATCTTTTCTAAGCTGTTTAACATATGTTTTGTCTGCTCTCTAATCATTTTAAGGGAGATTAATAGTAATGGTACCAGTGTGATTCTATTTCCTCTGCAGATTCATCCTCATACAATACAGAACACTTCCCTGGAAAATGTGTTTCAGTAAGGCTGATGGGATCAAAAAGTCAATTTAGACTAATTTAGCCTATTATAAATTTAGGAGAAGAGAACTGACTGTGGAAATGAAAAAAACATGGTGGTCAGCTCTGTCAGATCTGGAAAGATTCATTTAAAACAATAGTTTTGAAGGGCTTGTGTGCATAAAAGCTGCTCTCCTATCTTCAGGCTTTCTCAGGTAATTTAATAAAAAGTGTTTTCTTCACAAGCCTCACTAAGGGAGGGTTCCAAACCAGCCTTGCACCCCAGTCATGGCCCATGCAGAAACACCCTGAACCTCATCACACTTTTATTTGACACTCCAAATGGACAGGATTACTTCAGCTAGACAACACAGCTGCCACAGCAGAGCTCCTTGAAGAGAGCAGCCACCCTTTTCTTCATCTGTTTGATATAGAAATGTATCAATTTATTGCTTCTCAAAAATCCCAGAATTTTGACTTTATTAGGCTACATTTACATAGGAAAAAAAAACAGTTTAGATGATCTTTGATTAGTGATGTGAACTTTGCAAGGACCTTTATAACAAGTGAGAAGATCCTCTCCATTTTTTTTTCTGAGTCTGGAAAACCATGCTTGTAGAATAAAAAGCACAAAAGAGCCACTTTGCCAAGCTGTATTCAGAAAGGCAGTTTATGTTCCCATAATTTGTGTGTATACATCCCACACATTATATTGGGAGGTCAATCTGAGTCAAAAGCTGCTCCATTATATGAACTTTGTTTAATTTGCATTAAAAAAGTGATTTTATTTGAGTCAAATTTGTGATCAGTGTGCGATCTAGGTCAAGAATCAGCAGCCACTCAACATTTTCTTATAAACACATTAAGTTTTCAACCATTTTGTCTTTAACTCCCTCTATATAATTACCTCCTCCTTATTTCTATGCACACTAATTGATTCTCTAAGGATTCACATTTCTATTTTATCACATAGGCAAGATAAAATGGAAAAATACAACAAATCCTTAGTTTTTCCTAGATCTCTCTCTGCTTCCTACAGTATTCAGTGCTACTGTTTTCACAGCACAAAGTACATTTGTAGATATTATTATTACTACCATTTATGGATCTGTAAATGTAGCCCTTGTGTTCTCCAAGTTTAGCCACTTGTCTATCAGGAGTGAATTGTTTTAGGAAAAACACTAAAGAAAGTAAAAATGTACAGCAGTAGTCACAACATATGGATGAAATAACAAAAGCTGGCAGGCTCAAAGTAAATAGTGATTTTTTTTTTATTTTTTTAACCAGACTGAGAGAGGTATTTTGTAGATTTCTTATTAAAAAATTGGATCCTGTATATGACAAATGTGTCAGTGTCCTATAGCACTTGTTACCAACTCTACACCAAAGCCACTTTCTACACCTCATCACTTTTCCTTATGCAATCATTTAAGGAAGTGTGGAGCTTTCTATCCCAGTTGCCCTGATGCAGATGCTTAGGGTAGGTGGCTGTAAAGTTGTGGAAAATATTTTTGTCACTGTATTACCTGACCTGCTCCAGACTACAAGGAGAAAACAGGTTCAAATCAGATAAAGATGCGAATATATCTCTAAATACTCTCAGTTTGAATAAAAGCCGTTCAAAGATGGAGGAAACCCTTTTGCAGTATTTTTATTTAGTTCAGCACAGCAGGAGCAGTGCAGACTCTCCCATGCTGCCTGGCCAGCATGTGTGTTTCTCACTTAGGAAAGTTCCATCTCTTGGGCTATTTAATCCTCAGCATCTTTGCCAGGATCGCCAGCAAAGCTATCAATTATCACATCACAAAAAGGGAGTGAACAACCATCCTGCAGAAGCTGGCACAGAACCACCAGCTCTTTTCACATACCTCTTCATAGCCATCAGATGGTGGTAGTTTTGGGCTGCTACTGAATTAAATATCTCAAGTGCTCACTTTTCTGAGGAGAAAGAAAAGAAAAAACTTAGTCACAATGATGTCACGAGGTGTTACTGGAAGTCCATTGCATGACACTCTCCAAAGCTCTGATGGCTCCCATATTCAGCCATATCAGATTCTCTTCCTGGTGCAGAATCCTGACCCTTCCCATTAATTCCTAGGTGGGAGCCCAGGGCCAGTGCCAGGAAGCACAGTAATGCCTGTTCCGGAATCCAGAGCGCTGGCCAACGTTCTGCTCAAACTCTGCTTAAGGCTCTCAAGTGTATTTCAGCACACTCAGGGTATTAGAGCTTGATATCATTTGAAAGAATCCTTTATTTTTAGTGCTAAATCAACAAAGCTGTTAGTGTCATTTTCAGTCAGACTGTCATCTACTGGGAATTCAAAATTACACTCAGCTGCAAACTATTGACACTCCTCTTAACAAAAAAATGTTTTTAATAAATCTTTACATTAGCCTATGAGATAAAAAAATCTTTACCATGAAATATACAAGTGTATAAGTGTTTTATGAAAGTTTTATTAACTTTACAAAAGAAGAATTGGCAGTGAACCATGAACATCCTGTACTCCTAACACGTGGTTATAAATTACATGTTCTTTCCAATAACATCTGAAAAAGAGACTGTAATTTAAATTTCAAAACCACTTGGCATACCTACTATATAGTGCTGACATGAAGTAAAGGGAGGATCTGGAGAGACTCAAACAAAGAGTGAAAATATAAAGACATCCTTAGCTAAAAAGCTGCTGATGAATACAATTCCTTTCCAGCTGGACAGGGATCAAGTACTTGCTTGTCACATCATTCAATGCACTGTTCAATCAGAGATTCTTCCTTTCAACAGAAAGAAAACTTAAGTGCTGCTAATCATCCCTTGTAGAACTTTATCTTGCAGATACCTTCTTTATGTCAGGATTTCTCAATGACCATTGCCAACAGTAGAAGGATCAAAGTTGTTATTAAACAAAAATGCCTCCACTGATGGGGAAAAGCTATCTTCTGTTCTCACACACAAGATTTTCAGCTACTAGCAGCTTAATGATATTTGGTGTGAAGTAAAAAAAATCCGAATGAAGACTCTGAAGAAAATCTACAGAAAACATTTCACTTCCCATTTCTAGATGACGATGACTGCTCAATATAACCTATTTATTCTGATTTCCTGTAGGAAGATATATGCCACTTCATCCATTTACAGATGTACTTTAAAATGATAACACATTCAAACCTGACTTTTTTGAATAGACCTACAGTTTGCTATGCCACATAGCCAACCACACTCTCATATGGTATGGCATTTTTAAGTCCAAGAAATGCCTTTAATAACAGACAATGCATATGCTTACAAGAAATGTAAATTTTTTGCAAGCAGACTGGGTAAGTAATTTCATGCAACTCATCCTCAGAGTGCTGTCTGGATAAAACTGGTTTTTCTGCCTCCCAGCAGTACATGAAAAGCCAGAGGGAAGCTCACTGCCAGTTGGTTTAGTGGCTTGAATGGAACACAAGCCCAGAGAGAAAGCCAAGCCACAAATAATCATGCAACATCAAGATTCCTCAGGACCAGTCCTCAGCACAAAGCAAACACAAGAGCACTCTTGAGAAGAGCAAGAGGGAAATTTAAAAGCCCAAACTAAAAAAAAAAAAAAAAAATAAATAAGTCCAAGATGAAAAAAACCACTCCTGGCATGCAGCTCTTTTGACAAAAACAAGTAGTAAGAGCACCAAGGTTTTCCAACAGCATACTCACCAATTCTGCTGAAATATTGGTAATTTCCAGGTGCAGATCTGCTTTTGTTAGAGAAGGGTAAAAAGGTCAAAACAGTGAGAAAAAGAACTCCATTTAGAAAACTTTAAACAGATTGGGCAGGCAACTCTAACTTACTCCAGCCCCACAGTGATGTAGGAACTCCTAGAACCATAAACACCCAGTGTGACATAAAAAGCACCAGAAGACAGGACAAATTCACTGGATTGTTTGGGTCAGGTAGAAAAACACATTACAGAAAAAAAAATAGCACTGCCTCTGAAGAGTGTGCTGGGAAAAGTGATCAACATGTAATAAAACCAGTGCACCTTGCCAGGGTGCATCAGAAACATTATTGTGGAAGCTGAATCAAAATTCTAATTCATGGCAAAGATTGACAACAATCAAGATAGCAGGTACAGAAAAAGCCTGGACAGCAACTGAAAATACAAGCAATTTTTTTCAAAGTCTATGAGTATGAGAGACCTGATGTTTTGAGTCCTGCAAATAACTGATGTTTATGTGCATCACTTATTTTGAAGAAAAAGAATAGCTCAATTTCGAACCATAGTTTTAGAAAAGTGTGTTAATCAAAGAGTGGAGGAGCACAGCATTTTGGTCATTAATGTTTCGTTCAACACCAGGATTGAAGCAGTTTTGCAAAGCTGTCAAAAGGGCAGATTTTCATTTGTAAAAATATGCTTGGGAAAGTGGGCTCCTCTCAGATCACTCACATTAAAACATAGTTTAGAGGACAAATAACAAGAAGATGTGATTCACAAAAAATGATCTAGTAACAGAAACAGTTTCTCTGATGCCTTGACTAAATTATAAGGCCATCAGAAATAAATTAGACGTTAATGCTATTTTGATATAGTACAGTGACATGAATTGGAACAATAACAGTGAAATAAAATATGCAGATATTACTCAACCAAAATACTTTGTAGTTCTGGAACACTTCAAAATCCCAGCTAAAAGAGAAGAAAAATGTTGGAATTTCCTCAGAATGCAATTCCTCTACCTTGCTGGTTGCAGTAGTACTGCATTTTCCACCACAGCACCTGGTCATTTTGCTTGATAAGTATTTTTTTTTTCTAGACCACATGTGCTTCTGTGTTGATCATTCTTGTTGATCAAGCTTAATTTTGAATTACTGTCAGAATAATATATGTTGGCAATGTTAGAAGGCTCATTCATATAGCACTTGAATAATGAAATACTGGTTTGATAATGCTTAGCTGATGGGAACAATACCAGCTGAAATGGTTCCTGTGCACCATTTTTACACAGCCACCCCTCTGCTGAGCTGGGGTGCCAAAACTCTTGGGATCTGTTCTGAGGAAGCTCAGGGAGTTGATGTAGGTTAGAAAAAGCAGAGAAAACACCAGGCTGAGGTAACTGAGGAGAAAGAGGAGCTGCTCAAGCTGGAAGGTTGAGTCCTGTGACAACCACTGTGCCTTGGCATTTTAAATCATATTAAATCATATTAAATAATATGAAACAACCAAGGTGGACACACTGGTGAGTGTGCCAAGCTTCCACCAGAGAGCTTCCACATGGAGCCTCTGCCAGGGGACAATCTGCAACTGCTTTAAGGTGACAGAACATCTCAAGATTAATCTTTATTACCATGATGTTTAATATTTTATTTACTCCTTGTTCATTTTTGAGAGAAACAGAAAAATGCTAAATACACAAATAAAATGAAGCAAAGAATAACAGTAATCCAGTACTCGAAATCTTTGCAACAAAAGGATTTGGATGGTAGGAGATTATCTGCCCTTGATTGAAGGCCTTGGAACCTTCGACCAAATAAATTAATTTTTTCCAGCTCTGAATAAGTGATGCTTGCTACAAAGTAGAACTTGCCCTTCTATGAAATGTGTTAAAGAAAAATATCATGCATACAGCGAGAATGTTGGATTTCAAGGGCATGATGTTAATCATAGCAGATCACAGTGCTATGGCAGAGACAAAAATAAAAGCAGCAAAGACAAGGAGAAACATGTACCACGATTTAAAATAGAACTCCCACGCTTGCAGCAGGATGAGGCTGATGTATTGGACACAAAGAACTTCTGGTAAGTGACCTCTAACACTTATTATATAAAACACTGTACAAAGGCTGTTGGTAAATGAAGTTATTTAATATGAAAATCACTCTCTTTTTTTTTAAATGTGGCAGAATGACTATCTTTGACAATAGCTCAGAAATATTCATGATAATGTGAACAAGTTACAAGTAGGAGAGGAAAAGTAGAGAAGCATTACCCACGACTTAGCAGCCTGACTAATCATTCTAGAAGTGGAAAACTGCAATGAAAAATAAATGACAATATCTTTATTAAATTTTAATTTAGGTTTATTTTGGAAGATATAGACTGTAACTACTTCTATGAGCAATAAATAAACTAATTCTGTGCTTGGTCACATGAAGCTTACCTTGCAAACAAATTGAAAATATCATAAAACTTGTTCTCAAAAAAAAAAAAA
>VZTT01038699.1:34459-45059 GCA_013400855.1 Buphagus erythrorhynchus | reverse complement strand
CCGGTTCCCACAACACGGGGACCAGAAGTGGCCCTGTCGGGGACCGGAAGCAGCCCTGCCGGGGACCGGAAGCAGCCCTGCCGGGGACCGGAAAGAGGCCATCTTGGCTTCCACTGCCACTCACCATCTGGCATCTCCTGCTCTCTCAAAAAAGCCTCGCCATGCAATCAGGCGCTCTCCATCCTCTTCAGAAGATAAGAGCAGTGACTCCTCACACTCGGATTCCCACTTCCAGTCTGAAGATCGCTGGGCAAAAATTCATAGGGAGGCCACCAGAGATGGAAACTGGGATTTGGCAAATAAAATCACAGTCTTCCCAATTATCTACAAGCGGGGGAGGAGATCAACACCATCTCCACTATGGGAGCACCTCTCCTATGAGGACCTTAAAGAACTGTGTAAGGCTGCCAAGGAGCATGGTCGGAACTCATGTTACTTTAAAAATCTTATAGAAGCCACCTTCTCTGCCCGTGTTTAGGCTCCCCATGACATCAGAAATACTATTAACTGCCTGCTTTCTCCAGCTGAATTCATGCTGTGGGAAAGACAATGGAAGAGGCATTTACAAACCTTATCAGACACCTATTCAAAAGATGTAAACAAATCAAATTTGTCAATGATCAAAATGGTGGGAGAAAGAGACTTTCTAAAATCCACAGACCAAGCCCGTTTTACCAGAAACCGCACTGCAGGATGTAGCCCACATTCTATCACCCATCAGGAGTCTGTTCCCTGAAGCAATCGTCCTGCATTATATGGACGACATACCTATTTGTGCATCAGACCAGACTTACTTGAATGTGACTATAAAAAAAAACTATTCAAGCCATTGAAACAGCTAGTTTTGAGATCAGTCAAAATTCAGTTTTCCAGCCCTTGGACCTACCTCAGACTCCAGATTCGAGAGCACACCATCATACCCCAACAGCTCACCATCCGATATGACCCAAAGACCCTGCGATATCCCCACCAGCTCTGCGGATCCATTAACTGGGTACGTCCTCTGCTGGGAATAACAACGGCGGACCTCACACCCTTGTTCAATCTCCTCTGTGGCAGCGAGGACCTCGACTCACCACATGCGCTCACACCCAAAGCCCGAGGATCCATCTCCAAAGTCCAAGAGGCGTTGTCATCACAGCAGGCACATCACTATGAGCCAACTCTGCCTTTCCAACTAGCCATTTTAAAGTAACAGAACCAAAAACAAAATGCCTGGAGATGAAGATGATGTTGACCACCAAGTCAGCAGCAGCCAAATTGTCCTGTCACCAGATACACCACACCCACTTTGCCTCGTAAGGCTCAATCACAGTCAACCCCACTGCTGACAGCCACCAGAGTGCCAGTCCGTGCTACGGAGTCCCTCTCCTGGCTCAGTTTCCTAACGGGCCATGCCAGAAAGACTTCACCTCCTTTCTTCCAGCTCTGGGATGCTCCAGAAGGACCTCTTCAGACATTAGGGACTTAAAAGATGGGGACTTTCCCTAGTTAAAAGCATTCTATGGACTTTTGTTATTATTTTTTTGTTGTGTTACGTATGTTCCCTTGCTTCGTGCGTTGCCTCAGAAGGGCAGTGGGAGAGACCTTTGTAATAAATAAAGAAAAGGGAGTTGTGGAGGCTGAAAGCCCTGCAGAGAAAGAGTCTGCCTCTCTCCCATGAAGGGAGAATGCCCTTACGGGCTCCCTCCTCATAATGGTTATTATAAAGTTTCCCCTGCCATGCCTCCCTGTTCCATGTAAACTGTTTGTAACCTATTGGTCCTTCCCCCTTTGTACCATGCTTGTGCCCTCAGATGATTCGTTAGCTGCTCTACACCATCCCCTAGCTATCCTATATCAACCCTGCTCCCTCAGCCCCAGGGAGCCATTTCGTCCCTGGACCCTTCCAGAAAGAATAAACTCTGCCTTGGAACACCACACGTGGCTCCCGTTCCTTCCTCCAACATCGACTGAAGCGGGTATCTCACAAAGGAGCTGTAATCACTCTCCTCCCGGGAGCGAGAACGTGCCTGTTCCCACCAGGACATCTTTCTAGGGACGCTTCTCTGGAAGGTCGCAGCACCAGCGCACGCCCCGCGCCCACCAGCACCTTCCCACCGGTGCCGCGTCACCGCTCCACCGCTCCACGCTGTGATAAAACATTTCTCCATTCTTCCAGGAGTCCCTACTCCTGGATCCAACAGACAATCTCTGCTCATACAAGACCCCTCCCACTGTGACATTGCTTCTCTCTTTGAGAAACAGGATCTTCGAAATCAGTGTAGACCTGTGAGGATGTGGGAATCACTTATGCTCCAGGGACTTACCTTAGTACCTTATGCTTCTACCAGTTTTGAGAAGAATAAACCAATCAGATCTTTTTCTCTTTTTTTCAGATTTAGGTACACTGAAGCTATGTCTTTGAAAACAGAAGTACCAGATGAACCACCCAGGTCACCAGCATACTAATGAGAATACACCATGTAGAAAATAAAAGATGCCTAGCAATCTAGATTTTCACTTGACATCCCACTGAACATTTTGATGAATTAGATTAGTTTTAGAAGTCTGATGTATTAATTAAAATAACTTTAGTTTGTGTGAATTTTGATTAAAGTAAAAAGCCTGAGATAAAATGCAGGTGTACATCACATATCACAGAAGTTTGTATGACTTGATCATAAAGTCAACAAAGTAATCATTCAAGCTCCCAATATCTGCTGGTCTGATTTCATTTCATTACTTAAAACAATTAAAGCAGTTGCAAAACATTTCTTATAACATCAATCTATTAATAGTTATGATCCTTTACAAATGATGAGACTAGAAAGTTAAATAAAATATTGAAGTTAGCTTCTTCATTCATTCCCAGAAAGATAATGAATAAAGGGATTTCAAGAGTTAATAAAGAAATCAGAGAGGGAAACTGTAGCTTTGCAAGCTATTTCACCATTTCCCCTCCCCTCCCTTCATCTGGACTGGATCATGTTATTGTATGAGTCAGCTAATTATGAAAGACTTCTCTGAAATGAATTAGATGAACACAGCATCTTTAACAGAAACAGAACTTGTGACCTGGCAGAGCTCCCATCACAGACCAAATAAAGCCCACTTCTTCACTAAAGATGTGACCACTTCCTTTACTGTAACTCAAAGAACAGGGTGAAACAGCAATATGATCTTCCTCACCTAAGCATCTTCTCAGTGTTCCTGATGGATAGAAATAACAACCATTTGCTACTCTGATGAATCAAATCATACGTGGCACTATACCCAGGGATAAAGTAGTTTAGTATTATTGAGAACCAAGCTACAGTTTTCATTAAAATGTCAGTTTACTATTGTCTGCAAAAATATGATTGGGACCTATGGACTAAGTAGGTATTTTAAAATGGCAGTTCTGATAAATTTAAGGACTGTTAACTTGTCCAAAAGCACTATTATCCCAAATGTGCTTTCCTGATTGTTTTTGGAACCTAAATGAAGTTGGTGCACTTCACTACCTGGAGAAAAGATTCTGCACTTTGGTTACTGGTCTCACACATGGTTCTTTCATGTTAGTGTCCAGATTCAGTTCAGTGGTGACTTCAGTAACCATTGCACTGGAATTGTGCTATAGTTCATTGTCTTGATAGAACAAATGAAAAATCATGAAGCTTTAGTTGGTTTCATGTCAGTGATGACATCAGTAAACCAAGAGATTAGTTTCACAATTAATACAACCTAGAGCTCAGTCACAGATTTGCAAGCCTAAACCCCTGCAGATAAGAACAAGGCAATATAAGTTGTAACCTGCACACTAAATGAACATTTAACTCATTAGCAAGTCAGATGTGTCAGTAGAAGTGGCCAGTTACCTGTTTAGACAAGTGATATCATTCACACCTGGTTAACATCAACTAAAAGAGCTGAGGGAAGAAACAAAAATCAGAAGTAAAGGCAGAAAGAAATTCCAAGCATCAACACCCAAATCAGATCACCTTGACATTAGACACTCCAAAAGCATTAGAGCAAAATCAAAAAACCCACTAAAATTCCAAGCAGACAAGGCTATGCTGGTCACATGAATCTCTGGAAGTCTTGCTATGAAGTTAAATTTTCCATTTCCTCTTTTTTTTAAAGAAAATTTTTTTAATGCACCAGTTTTTTTCAGTGGGATGCAAGAGTGTGAGAATTCCAGATTAATCTGACGTCACAAACTGAGTTTCAAAGCCTGAATGATAGCTTTACTTATAGTACAAAACACATGGCCAAAACCTCTTCTTTCTTATGCTGGTTAAAATCAACAAATACTATAAAGGAAGGAAAATTTGACTTCCTATAGGACTCAAAAATAAGAGCTATTTAAAAAGATTCTGTCTGGCCTTGTAATTATGCAAACTTCTTCACCCCTATCACTATTGTTAATCAGGATTTCTCAGCTTGTTTTTTAAGCATGAACATTTAATAGTTTCCTTACCTTTTTTGAATTTTTCCCCACCTAGTGACTTGAACTGCTATAATTCAACTTTCCAGCAAATTTCACCCATATTTATTGAACTCTTTGGTTACATTTGACATAGTGTGTGTATATCTATCTTTCTGTTCTTTTAAGTGATACCCAGTAAGATTTGCTGATGTGGTAAGAGCCTATTTCCTTGGCCTTGAAGCTACCCAGGGGAATAATGGGTAGTAAACGGGTAATAATTTTTAGGTCATGATTTCTAGTAAAGACACTGAATAATATCCATCACCATTTCATTTAATTAACTTTTTACTACTAAATCCAAACTGATGCCTGTTAGTGCTCTCCAAAGATGGTTGGGATCAAGCAATGCTTTCTGACTAAACATTTAATTTGCTTTAATTTAATTTTTTAATATGAAATGTCCTACCTGTTCTCCCTGACTGTATTAGAGCAAGTTCTTGTGAGGGAGCATTCTCTAGTAAACCAAACCAGAGACAGCTGGAACTAAAACTGGTTCAAAATCTGATTATATCTCTCACTTTCACTATTAAGCATTATGAGCCTTGTAAAGCATTTATTGCTTTTTTCATTTTCTTTCATTACTAAAATGTTGTTATTCAATCTAAAACTCTTTTCTAACAAACTACGAGAGGGAAAAAAAGAGGTTTACTGGATAGAATCTATACAAGTAGTCCCACTTCAGGATTTTTTTGTGTGTGTGAATTTTCAGTTTCCAATGGGCCCCTGGAGGATATTGGATGTACGCAGCTCATGCCACATAGCCTAGGGGTTACAGCACTTTCTGAGCAGTGGGATATACAATTTTCAAGACTTCGTTGATTCATAAACTTTGAATGAGGTCTCTTGGAGGCCAAACTGAGGACACTGTTAACCACAAGCATTCTAGAGCTCAAGGTTGGTAAGAGAAGCCTCTTCTTTTTGCTGGCTTTGTCAACAGATGTGAACCTTCTTCACAGCCAAGCACCAAGAATCTAAATGGAAGAAAAATATTTCAGGAATGCTGAAACTGCAGAGTGGATGTTATGACAAAATTACTATCTAATATCAATTCAAGAACTTCTATGCTTTTAGTGAAGTAAAACTGCATTTTTCTATAAATATACAGTGCTCAGAAAAATCCTGCTGATCCTGACTAAACACTTGTGTCTGCACCATGCCATCCATCCAGATAGACACCATTCTGCATTTCAGTATCGTTTTTGCTTGAATTATCATATTTTTGTACAGAAGGGAGATGGTAAAAGAATCACTGCATGATGCTATCTAGAAAAAGAAAGGTTTCCCTTTTCAACTAATTAATATTATAGAAATTAAGTTACTCTGTGCTAGCAATAAAATAGCAAAGTCTTTTTAGCATTTTGATAATGGATTTTTTTCCAGTTTAATCCAGTTCCTATTTGTTTCATACAATATTCCTTCCTGTTATATTTTTTATGGCAAATCCCTTTTCTTGTTTAAGAAGAGCCTTCTCAAGTCTTCTGTAATCTGCTGTTTAAACTGTATCATGGATTGGTGGGGGTTTTTCCTAGAAAGAAGTCCTCTTGCACTGCCCTACAGGTTTTAAAACTAATATTTTTTAAAAGCCAGCTTCTCTGGCTAAATCATACTGTCAAAACAATCACCACCAAGACAATCATGATTTCAGTCTTGGCATATGTATGCTGATTTGTCCCAGTATCCCACTGCCATTTCATTTTCAGGGCACAAAGAGCTGGAGACTGCTTTGCACGTCAGACTGCAATGTACAGCACAACTCTATGTACGTCTTTGGGTGTCCAGCCTGACCAGCTGCCCACATGCATAGCCCCTATTCTTGCTCTTTTCCAGACAGCAGAACTTGTAGGATTTTTCAGCTCCCAGAAGAGACAGCAGTTGTCTACTGCAAGACAAGGGTAGGATGAGTATGTTTGGTTCTCTAGCACTTTCCTCAAGCTGTGTCCCAGACCAGTCCTCTCTCCAATTCCACAAAAACAATAGGAAGACCTGCTGGAGAAAGAAGGGGTCAATGTAGGCAGCTGTGAGCTACTTTTGAATGCCAAATATAGGGAGAATGGGGACGTGAGCAGTGAAGCAGCAGAAGCAAGGAACTCACTGAAAAGAGAGAGAATATACACCTCTATCTTCCTCTCAGGACCTCTGAGATCACCCAGTACATTCCAAATCTCTAATGACTGTCTTTGTAGTCCTTTTGCCCAGGCTCCTCAGTCTCTTCAACAAAATCCACCATTGCAAAAGCACAGGATTCAGAGACTCACAGGAATCACAGACTCGTTAAGGCTGGAAAAGACTTCTAAGATCATCAAGCCAAACTATCAGGCTATCATTATGTTCACCATCAAAGTAGGTTCTTACGTGCCATATCCACCATTTTTTTAACAGTTCAGGGATGCTGACTCCATCGCTTCCCTGGGCAGCCTCTTCCAATGCCTGAAAAACTTTCTGTGAAGAAATTTTCCTGATATCCAACCTAAACATCCACTGGCACAACTTGAGACCATTCCCTCTTGTTTTGTCATTTGTTACGTGGGACAAGAGACCAACCTTCACCTCACTATACCCTCCATTCAAGGAGCTGTAGAGAGCAACAAGGTCCCTCCTGAGCATCCTTTTTTCCAGGCTAAACACCCCCAGCTTCCTCAACAGCTCCTCATCGCACTTGTGCTCCAGACTCTTCCCCAGCTCCATTGGTCTTCTCTGGACAGCACCTCAATGTCATTCTTGAAGGCAGTGCTGTACAGAGCACTCGGGGTGCCAGTGGTCACACACTACAGGTGCAGCCACTGTCCATCAGCACGCCAGGTCCTTTCCTGTTGTCCCAGAGCCACTTTCCACTCTTCCCCAAGCCTGCAGTTCTGTTTGGTGTTGTGGCCCAAATGCAGGAGCAGGCACTTGGCCTTGCTGAACCTCACACAACAGGCCTTGACTGATCAATCCAGCCTGTCCAGATTCCTCTGTAGGGCTTTCCTGCCCTCCAGCAAATCAACACTCTGTTTTGATTGATTTTACCTGCTGAGAAGTTTTGAGCCAGTTCTGAGCATGAAAAAGGAGAACATATCACTTGATCCTGTCTTGGTTCAAATAATACTGGCTAGTCCAGACTCTAGAGTCCTCATTGGCAAAGGAGAATCATCCAGTCTTCAGAAGAAACAAAAATGGCATGGGTCCCAAAGAAGACTGACACTAAGAATCTGTTCTAAACATAAAATTATAGTACAAGAAAAAACTCCAATATTTCTATTCACTTCTATTCTACTATTCCCCCACCAAGCATGTTTTATCTGTGAAATGCTTGTAAAACTCATGCCATACTGTGCACATGAACGGATATTAATAACCTTCCCAGCTGAAGCAGATCTGAGCTTCTTCAGAGCTGTCTACTGATGCAGGGCATGTAGCGTTTGCTCACACTAGACTTGTTTGTTCTCACAGCAAAAACACAACTTTAGATTTGCATTTTCTTAAATGCAAAATAGGGTTCTGATGCAATTCAGGTTCAGAACTCCAAACACACCGCTAATATTTATGCATGAATCCAAAGTCAATTCTGTGCTTGTTTCTGGAAAAGAGGTTCTCCTTAATCTTACTTGATACAAAAAATGTTATGGCATTTACTGCTTTTTGGCATGAGAACATTTAACTATGCACCTAACACCTGTTCTATACTAGTCATTTCTTGTCCAGTTTTTCACGGATAAGACATTAAAAAAATACGCCACCATCTATTGATGTTTATAGTTTTGCTGTCATGGCCACCTTCAAGACAAATAGCTGTGCCAGCCACAAGCACATAGATCATTATTAAGACACTGAGGTTTGCCATAATGGAACATGCTGAGCAATCTGTTCATCTGTGGCCTCCAGGCTCCCTTCTCGTAAACAGCGAATGCTTGCACTGTGAAATTAAGATAAAATTTGGGCATGTGTGTAAAGGCATGTTCAACCTCAGGTTTAGAACCCATCTCTAAAGTTTCAATCCTCAGGCTTACCACTCACTTGACATTCAGTATGGAAAGAACCTAAATTACCTGAACATTTATTCACTTGATACAAAACCACCCTTATTTAAATCNAGCTAGTTTTTATGCTATCTAGTATTCTACTAGATGTAGTCAGTCTATCGTAGCCATGTGGTTCCATTTTATATTAAGCTTTTTAAACTTAATATATATATTAAGTAACTATGTAACTATAACTAAGAACTATAGATATATTAAACTTATATTGAGGTATTTAAAGAAGAAATTATGACTGCATGGAATGTTGATTAGGGCATAAATCTGCTGTTAACTTGAAGATCTGGAAGTCATTGAAGAGATTTTGTGTTGGACTATCGTCTCCAATACAAGGATAGAAAGAAATGAACCCAGAAAAGGACCAAGATAGTCAAGGGCTAAAGCATAGAAAATATGAAAAGTGGAGAGAACAGTGTTCATTTGGCCTTGAGAAGTGAAGGTGAAGGGGATTCAACATCACTATCTATAAATGCCTAATTGGAACAAAAGAAGTCAGAACCAGATTCCTCTCAGAGATGAACAGTGGATAAAAGGATAATAGACCACAAACTCAGGCTGGAACCCAGCTTGCCACCCTGGTGGACTCTGCAATCCTCAGGGACAGCCCAGTCTCTGCAATACCACAACAAATTGCAAAGAATCATTCACAGAATCAAATTACCAGTTAAAATAAAGTCAAATATTACAAACGCTATATAATATATAAGCTGTGATCATAAACACACATAAAGCCCAAGCATATTTTCTCCCATGTTTTGACTGCCAATACATACAGTCCAAAATGAAACACATGCCTCAAAATTTTATTACTATTTTATGCATTAAAACTATTCTAAGCTTTCAATATTACTCCATTAACTAGCTCTGGGTGCTTCTTTCTCCCATTGACCATGACATGATCCTGGACCTTTCTCCTACAGCCAGCAAGTGTCACATGATATAAATTACATACTTTGTTCCCCTAAAAATGTTTGCTCCCTTAAAATTACTATCTAAAAATAATTTTCTCCCTCTTGAGACTCATTTAGGCAGAATTGACTTGAAATTAATTTTTTTATCAGATTTCAGAGAAAAATAAAATTAACCAGATTATTTAAAACTGTTTATAAAAGCTAAAATATAAAGCTAATGAAAAGTGAGCACTGGGCTGTTGGATTATTAATGCTCATCACACATTGATGCTCATATTATTCTGGACATTTTGCTTAGTACTCCCAAGTGTACTTCAACAAAATGTTTTTGACTTTGCATTTTCACCTGATTCTTATTGTCTTAAAAGCAAATTACCTCAAATAGGAAGCTTAGGCTGACATTTAGAAAACCGGACACAGAGAACTGAGTTTTTCCCATAAAATAAAGAATTACTGTAAAGCCCAACTCAAAGCCAGCGTAAAGGGCAAATGTCTTTGACCAGCATTCCCTAAGACAAAGTAATACGCATAACACAATGTTCCAAAACAAAACTACCATAAATAAGCCTTGTCTCCAGAGGATGGCAGAAAGAATACACCATATATAACACTTCTCTTAGGTCAATTAAAGCATAACAGGTTGGGGATTAAAAATTCAAGAAGAGTGCCTTAAAAACCACTAGAGAATGGACCCTGTAGTCCATGTTCACAGACAGGTTTCAGTGTGACCCTCCAATTGCTGTCTTTTGCTTTCCTCCCTGCTGAACTTCCCTTCTCACAGCAGAGAGCCAGGGATCAAAGCCTCAGTTTGAATATGCTTTGACTAACTCCCATTTCATACACTAAGCAAGAAGCAATTATCATATCCTGCCACTTTATAAGCTGGGATAAAGCTAATTAAGAGTATTTCTCAACCATCATTTTTCTTTGCAGCCCTTACTTTTTGTATGTGTGTATGTCCAGCATTGTATTGTTAAGTAAATTAGGATTTTTAGATGTCCAACAATAGTATTTTCCCACATGCATCTTAAGTGAGGTTGTACACATGGTTCAAACCAAACTACTGCCACCTAAGACAAACTACTACTTCACTGAGTGTTATCCAGTGTGTGAACAACCAGATAGGATTCCAAAAAGAGATGATAGACTCACATGATCATCTGCCAGTCGTATAAAATCTTCCTTCATATTACTTCTAGCTAATACCCACAATCCAATATTGGATG
>VZTT01038699.1:6665-29143 GCA_013400855.1 Buphagus erythrorhynchus | reverse complement strand
CAAGATTTTTAATTCTGGACTTACAGCAGTGTCCCCTAATCAAAAAATACTTAGATTGGAAATGTTGCTGTATCTTACTTACACAGAACTAAATGGATTAAGACTTGCTCATGCTCCTTGTATCCCCTCCAGCTCTTTACATCACCTTCTCCAAATAAGCCAAGTGCTGAATCTTTTTAGTTCAGATCCTGAGCCACTTGTATCTCAGAATATTAAACAGAAAACAAACTTAATGGGCTATTGTGCCAAGCCCAAGACCTGCATTTCACCTCCCACTCTCTGCAGAATCTCCAAAGCACAAACTGATTTTTCAATCTCCAAACATCCTTGTAACCGTTATAGCATAACCAAGAGAATGTATTTCAGAGTGTCTGCCAAGTACTTTTTGAACATATACATGTATTTATTTTAATGTGATGCTCTGAAGAGCAACAAAATCTGTCTAGTCCCAGTCCTCTGGCTCCTGGTTGATACAGCCAGGATACCAGAACATCTTTTCTGGTTTTTTTTGCACAGCCTGTAGGTTATCCTTTTCTGTGTCAGCAAGGAAAGCTTGCTATGCCCTGCTACAAACAGCTTCTAAAGCAATTTCTGCTACTCTGGCACAAATTAATGGAGATGGTATGAAAGAGTAAGTTGTTTCAGCTCAAACACTCTATCCAGAATAGATAGCCCNAAAAAAAAAAAAAAAAAAAGCTGACTTAATTCACTACAAGCATTATATAGTTCATTGTTGCAGATCTGAACCTCACTACATCAACAAAGTTGTTCACAATGGGTACTACTATACACAGCTTTAACAGGATCACTGCCCTTTATGTTCTCACTGAACCTGCTGAGGCAAACTTCCAAACCACAGACAGCTTTACAAGCATGAGAAAAGAGTGGATCAAACACACTTGCCTGTCCTCAGGCATTCCCTCTGCATGGAACAAATGGGACTTCAGCATCTGGGTAACACGTCCCATGCTTCCCTTTTCCTGCAAATAAATTATTGTCAAAATAAAATAGAAACAAGATATTTACATAATTATTCAAAATCCAACTTCTTGAATAAGTAACACCCTACCTTCAGAGTAATATAATCTAGTTATTTCTCAAACACTAACAACCCTGACCAAAAACGTTTCTATCCTTAAAAAATCATGGTCTCAATCTGCATATAAGTCATGCTCTTGAATGTAATCACCTGGGAAAACAGCAAGCTTAGTGAAGCCTTTGTGTTTTTATTATAAGACAAAAACAATCCCTATCTGCAGCAGTTAGAATCTTTAAATTATTTCACAGGTGCCACAGTGGCCCAGACTTGTAAGAATATTTTGGGACTGTGAGAAAATCTCCAAAATAACAGAAACTATTGTATTTACCTAAAGCTATAAGCAATGAGGTAAACCCTTAAGAACCTTCAGATAACTGAGCATCCCCCTACACCATTCCCACAGGCAGTTGAAGGGCTGCAAAAGTGCGGGAGTAAGTAGAGAGTTAGTATATCTCAACCTTTCCAGCAAGCAGACAGAAAAGGACATTGCAGAGAATCTTTGGCCTTCAAGCACTCATGTTTGGTCTGGGAAGGACTGATAGATGCAGCACCCATGACCTTGCCCACACACTGATCAGACAAGGCTGGAGGAACATCAAGGGCTGGGTCAGTGTGGTACTTGCTGGTTTGAAGGCATCACAGAATGAAGTACAGAGGTTAAGGGGGACATGGAGGCCATGGAGACACCATGCAGGGCAGCTTGTCTGCCACAGAACTATGCAGCTATCAGATGTTACAAGGTTTCTTGTCTACTCTCCACAGGCACTTTTGTGGTCAGCATCTTTTCATTGCAAAGATGAGGACAGGTAGTGATGCTTAAAGTCTCCCCGTGAGTACAAGCATCCAAACAATTTAGGCTCACCTCATTGTTAGCACAATGGACAAAGAACTGAAATGTTCCATTTGGTGACAAGTGCCTGCTGCTGAGAAACTGGATATCCCCTAAATCAGTAGTTTGAAATGTTTACTAAATATGCAGAGGAGGTGGCTGGAGCTTGTAGACAGGCGGGTGATGTGGGTGTACATACAGGTGCTTGTTGTTAAAGGTCAGCTGCAAGCAGATAAGCTCAGCAAGCCACACTCCTGGTTGAAAATAAAACAGTAGAACAAAGAAAGCTATTCTTGTAATGTCAGCACTGATTTCTGGTGGAATAGTCAAATACTTTGATTTTATAATCAGATTACTCCACTTTTGAAGCTCTCAGGAGATCCCACATCTTGCACATGGCTATGTCTAGACAAATGCATTATTATCCTCTTGGTGGGCCATCTTAGTGACTCCTGTATCAACACAGGACATAATAGCCTGACTTCAACTTGCACATATTTTGTAGTTCCTTTGCTGTTTAAGCACTTGAGTTAACAGGATGGGGATTAGCTAATAAAAGAACTACTTTTTTTCAAGTCTAGACACTTAAAAATTTAAGCAAATCCACTGTTCCTGCACGAAGTTTAGGCTTCTTGCAAGTCAGCCACAGAGATAACATTGAGGATGGTTTTGCAATCTTAAGCAAAGACTGGAAATGCAGAGCTCAGGCAGGCCAGGTCCTCAATGATGTCTCTTTTTCAGGACAGAATCAGCATTTGTTAGAATCAAATCTGGCCTTCAAATTTATGCCATCTCACAGACCCTATATATCACTGCAAATTTTGATTTCAGCCCTATGTCTTAGGTGAACAGCCAACAGCCAAGACACCGATCGCAGTCATTGACTGAAAATTTGGGAATAAGCACTTAACCAAAGCTTTCCCTACCAATAAAATCAGAGAGTGAACATAGTCTTGTTCTCTGCCACAGCTCATGCATAAAGCAAATGATCAAGTTGAGACAATTCTCATGAGACCCACACATCTAAAATATGTACAGAAACAGAGTGGCAGGGATTTTAAATATGCTGGTGCTGCATATTTTCATGTAATATCACACAAACTATTGAGATACAGTTTGAATAGGTGGATAGCACAGTGTGTTAGTAACTGGCTGCACTGCTGAGGACAAAGGTTTTGGGGGTGACCAGCAGTACAAACTGGTGTCCAGTCAGGAGTCGAGTTCCTCAGCATTTGATACTGTTTAGCATTTTCCTAATGAGATGGACAGTGGGATAAAGAGCAGTCTCAGACATGCTCACAGTGTATTTGGGAGAGCATTTTAGATGCTGGAAGAAAGGATTTCTGCTCAGAGGGATCCAGACAGACAGGAGAGAGCAGCTGATGAAAACCTCATTAAGTTCGACAAAGGGAAATGCCAGGTCCTGCAGCCAGGACACAATAGCACACAGAGTGGCATGGGGGAGGACCTGACTGGATGGAAAAGAGGTTCTCAGGGAGATGGTGAAAAAAGAGCAGGACAGGGTCAGCAGCGTGCCCTCACGGGGAAGAAGGCAGGCTGCAGGCTGGGCTGTCTCAGCAAGCACAGTCACTAGGATGGGGAGCAGAGTGCTCTCCTTACTCAGGCCACGTTGCAGTACCGACAAGCCCAAAACTGGAGGGAGCACAAGACAGAAATTGAAAGCATGGAGTAATTCTGGAAAATAGCTTCAAGATGGTTGGGGCCTAGAACATATGATGACATACAAAGAGAGGCTGAAGGAGGTGTGTTTGATGTCTAGCCTTAAGAAAGCTCAGTCTGGCTCTTCATGCTTACTACAGGTCCCTAATGGAAAGGCACAGAGAAGGTGGGATTTGACTGTTCTCAGGGATTGAATAAAAAGCAAAGGACAAAAGTCAATGGGAATTCTGTATTTATATTACATATAAGGTACTGGTACTTTTAGTCTCGTCGGGACCAATTTTTCTAATTGTATCTCTTCAGAATTAGCAACTAAATTTGTATTATGAAGATGCCACTTAGCAAGACAGTCAGAGGCTCATCCTACATTGAAGAATGATATTTATTGTAATGACAGTCAGCTTATATTTTTATGAAGCATGAAATCAAGAAAGAAAAGTTTCATGATAACACACACATACAAAGGACAACTTAGTCCTCAGTCTTTAGTTGGATATAAGAAGTTATCAGAGTTTGATTAGTCTCTTGTCAAAAGTAACTATTACTCAACCAAATTAAAGGGTAAATCCAAAATAATTTTTTTCCCTAAAAATTACGGGTTTTTTCTGCAAGAAAGAGTCCTTGCTGAACAATAATGGGCTCGTGTATAGCAATTACATCTGTATTACAAGGATGCTATTACTTTATGAAACAAAGCTGAATAGCCTATTTTTAAAGCCACATCACATATGCACAGAGAACAAAGAAGTGATGACCTTTAATATATCTCTGTTCAAAAATAACTTCCAAGACCAAGAAAACACTGCAGAACTCTCTTACTAGGAGCTCCCATGAACTCCTCCTCAATTAGCAGCAGGAAAAAGGAAGCACATCTAAACCCTTTGGCTCTCTTGACAACTGTACAGATGTGTTGGGGTACCCCGGCACATAATGAAATGAGGTTTTGATCCTCAGCAGTAGCTCTGATCATGGGTTTACCCTAACATCCTATGTGATCATTAGAGTTACACTTCTCTCACTCACAGATAATACATGCCCCAAAGAGCTTCCTCCTGAAAATAACTTATCTTTCCATTCAGCAACACATACACAGAGTGTTCTACTTCTGTATTGTATAAATATCTTCCTTAAATGCTGTTATATGCACAAGGTGTTTCACATCCAGTTCCTTCCCCTTTCCATTTATGCAGGAGCAGCCAACAACACACCATGCATGTGGTCTGTACTGCTGAGCAGAAAGGCATTTTTTTTTGCTGCTACTAGATGCTGAATTAGAGTGCTTCGGAACTTCTGCATGGTGTTCCATAAAAGACATAAAACACATTGTACTCATCCCACCACGTACACACACACACATTCTGCCTCCCTGGGCCTGCAGAGAGTCTGCACAGTACCACAGGAGCAGCTCCTCCTTCTGTTCACCACCAGCTTCAGAATCCCTGCTGCAGGGTAGTAAAAATTTCATCTTTGTATGTCTTTGTATGCATTTAATTATTAACATATACATGATTTAGCATGTGTCAAACCAATTTCCTTCGTAAGTAGGTTTGGTTGAAGAATTTAAGTTCTGTTGTAACAGTTCTTGTACCTACATTCATAACACATCTAGAAAGAGTTCTGAATTCAGTATTAGCCCCTAGGAAATGAGCCTATGGAGGAAATAAAAAGCCCAGGAGCTTTGACTGACCACACTTACAATCAGGAAGAGAGAAAGTCCTCTTCCCCAAAGTGTCAAACCTCCTCAGTACACAGCATATCCCATATGTGATGTTCTGTGCTTAGTAAAGTAATGTAAAACTCTGTAAAAGCACAGCCTTTTAATACATCAGTAAGAAACATAAAGCATATCTAGATTTTCTGTTGAAGCAAAAGTACTAATATTACCACTTTTAAGAAACTTACTAATTTCTCGAAGAAAATGCAGTTATTGGTGCCCTCCAATAGCTCCCTACAACAAAGTCAGCTTCTAACACTCTGTTTTATACAAAAATAGTGATTTCTGAGTTCTCATTTGGAACATTTGAAAATATCCATTTAACAGCAAGAGATTTGAAACATGACCAGGCACACATTTGAACTCCATTTCACTGAAATTCAAGTGGGAAAAGACTGTTATTAATCCCAAGTCATCAGTCTGGCTATTTTAAGACATGTTTGTCTCCTTGTTACTGTATTAAAATCTTGTTTTTGCAAGGGGTTTCTTCTTCATCTACTCTACGCATAAATTGGGAGTTTTACTTACCATATATCTATGTGGGAAGCTTCATCTTTATACTATCTGAATACTACCTACCATAAATGAAACTATACAGAGGTCAGGTACAGGCATATGTAGCTTCCCTACCTGTATTCAAGCCTCTCTTGGACTTACTCATGCATCAGGGTCATTTCTACTGTAACATAAATGAGGAGAACTATCCGTATTTCAGAGAAACTACTCCAGAAAAGGATAGATACTAGGGAAGGTAGAAAGGGTGACTTTTGGGCTATTTCTACCTTTGTAAATAAAGAAAGAACATATAGTCTATGCAGAAGAACTTGCAAGTACATATAAACAAACATAAAAGGACTGAAATATCAAGAACAAGAATGAAGAAAAACAATCTGTTCTTAAAACCATTCTGAGAATCTGGGAAATTCAAAATACAAATTTAGGAAAAGAAATTTAAGCTAGTTGGTATTACTCAACTGCAGTGGTATGACTCACATGACCGGGTATTAAACTCATTGGTTACAGACTATTTAGGAAAGACAGTGGGGATATTACACGGTTTAGAGCTGCAGAGGGTTCAGAAAAACAGAACCTTGATTATGTACTAATTCACATACTAAATTATAAATCACAGAATGGGATAATGCTAAGACAATATAATAGACTATTGAATAGCCTAAGGAAATAAAATAGTGATCCCCTTCCTTGTTAAAATATTGAGGGGAAATGTGTTCAGCTACAGACTGTCAATTTAGGAGGTTTTGGTGCTCTACAAGTACAAATACAAGTAAATCAAGTAGATGTAATTACAATGATGTTTTCTTCACATGGAAATAGAATACAGTTATGATTAATATCCATATTGGGTGCTTTAAAAGATCCAGTATCTCAAAGCTGAAGAGAAAAATTGAACAGAAATAGATCTTTAAGAACAGTTAGGAACTACTTTTGTTGCTACGTGGTCTTCCCAGCATCCAAGTTCTTGAGTAAGTTGGGCACACTTCACACAAATGTCTACTCCTCCTACTCTACATACTACAGGCAGTGCAGTTTCTGCCAACCTGATATGTATGGAAATTCTTTCTTAACTAGGCACCTGGAGGAAAACTTAATTTTTAGTACTTGAGAATATATTAAACATCTATAAGGTCTATAATAATAACAACTGCACCTTGCCAAATACAACTGCTGTAGTTGTAGCCATTTAGTAAGTATTTAGGTGATGGCATTCCTTGCCTTCTTCTGCAGCTCATAAACAATGAAGAAAGAAAAATTGTCTCCTAGATCCCAGGGTGATCAGTGTAAGCCCTGTAGAAATCCTGGGACTGATACAATTTGGTTTAATAACCAGAACAAATGCTGCTCAGGAATCCTTCAAACCTTCCTTGGGAAATTGGCCAAATTAGGCTTTCCTAAATGCTCCAAACTGATAATGATTTCTGAAGGTGGCTGTAATTATTAAAAAAACAACATCAAGTGGAAGGAAGACATTTGTGATGGCTGAGTATGAATGTGCTATAGAAAACACCTGGCAACTAGAAAGGATAATATTGGCTAAAAACACTGATAAAAGAAAGAGGAACTTAAAGTAAGTCAGTGAAATTCCATGGCCATTAGAATTAAAGATAAAAGGATAGAATTACTTGAATTTTCAACAGAAAAAAGTATTTAGCCAATAGTTATTAATTTGGTAAAACTATTGAGCATGATTACTGGTGATAGCCAGCAACAGAATAATTTATACATCAATGTATAAATTCAGCATATTTTGCATTGAGCTTGGAGTAAAGTTGAGTTTGGAATAAGTTCATATTCCACAGAAAATTGTATTGTTTATGTTCAAATGATGGTCTTACACACTCTGCAAGTTGCATTTTTGTGAACTTACAAAATGTCAAGCTAGCAGCAACCACAGGTAAATCAAGGAAAGTCTGTTCCATCAGAGAAGTACTGCAATGTTATAGCAGAATGAATGCAAAAAATCTTGGTTTATGAGAGACTTGAGTAGCTGAGTAGCTGATATATCAGAAAAAGTATCAGAGAAGAGAAAATGGGTGCTTCTAAATGCAATTAGTCCTTATTGAGTAAAACATAAAAAATCCTAGCAATATCTAGCATTTATCAGTATAATTCATTGGAGGTGTAAATGAGATGTGAACTGATCAGTTATATAGGCTGGCTGTGTTACTTCCTAAGGTACATCTGTTTCAGCAGCATCAGTTTAACACAGCTAAATTCTATGCCAGATTCCAAGAAGCACAGCTGTCAGGTGCACTGTTAGGGTAGGAGATGGAGTCCTGGAAAGCAGCAACACTGGAGAGTGCATTGGAACCTTGATGCCTGTGCAAGAAAGCTAAATGCAAGTCACAGATGCATTAGCAGGAAATCTAAAGGTGGGAGTAGGGAAGTAATTTAATACAGAAATTACAGAGCCTCTCACTGCAATAATCTTTCCAGATCCGGTGTCAACACTTGCTTTCAATACAGAAGCTGACAACTTTGAAAATTTACAGAGAGGTCTGCCATAGTGATTCAGTGAATTACAATAAGAGACAGAGGAAGGTCAATTTATTTTCCTTGTTCAAAAGATTCTGTAAAATAGGCAGGGCAGAAAACTTTCCAGTAAGATCAGAGCGTGTGAGGGTATGGTACATCATGAAAGATACAGTCTGTCCAGGCTTATAGGACACAGAAAAATTACTTGAACTCCAGACTTGTGAAAACACAACTCTTGAACCATCTATTGCTTTCTAAATTTCGACTGGAAACTCAAAATCAACTATGAATTTTTGGCTGGAACTAATCAGGAGGCAAATTCTTCAATTCCATATAAGTATCAAAGAAAAATCCTTCTGGCATACAGTGACTCTGCAGTTCAGGAAAAAAAAAAAAGTATCCTTTGATTTAAAAGGAAAGTTTTGGGGTTTTTTGTTTTTGTTTTGTTTTGTTTTGGTTTGGGTTTTTTTGTTTTGTTTTGTTTTGGTTTTTTGTCCCAGATTTTAAAATGCATAAAATTCTACCAACCCTCTGCCTTTTGAAAAGTCTCCTGTCACATGTCTTGAGAAATGGAAGAAAATTTTAGTGAACAGTTGGGGTATAACAAATCGGTTTATAATCTGATAGAATATTATCTTTATATTAAATCCAGTACTTTAATTTCTAAATACATAGCCCCATATTACCTGAGTTAATGAGAAGTAGTTGCTATAGCTTATCCTCTGATCCTCCAGAACATTAGTAGATTAAAAAAGCACATTTGCTTAGCAAGTGAGTCCTGTTACCCTTCTTGTCATTATGAAATTGTCCCATCTCATCTGTATCATTACTTCACTGAGTTTTGGTCAGCTAAATTTACTTCCATTGTTAAAAATGTCTTAATTTTCCCTGGAGTGGAATTAAAATGCCTATAGCAAAAGAATTGCAAAGGCATGCAGAAAGAATATGAAGTCGCTCATTTTAGAACTTGTAAAGGAGCCCTAGGATCTTGGATTTGCAGTCAGATGCCTGGAAACATAAGTAATCATAATCCACAGGGGGAAAACAGGAGAAAGCAGTCTTTTGTGGATGTCACAAAGGAAAATCTTGTAAGAAATACTTTCTTTCATGATTTTTCCACTCTCGGGATCTGAAAGCTAAGTCAGGAATTAATGGTTTGAATTTGTTTATGTGTGTCAGCAGCTGCTCTTTTAATAACCACTTTCATAATAAAAGAGTAGTGAGTACATATTCTCAGAACAACAAACTAGCTATAACCAGAATTTTTATTTATTGGAGGCCTTTGTTTTTCATTACAGAAATATTTGACTCATGCAGTTGATTTTGTTTCAATACAGGGAAGATACACTTCTTTGTAAAAACATGTGATGTACACATTATGTATGACAAATGGACTATGTATAAAAAATATCCATGTATTTTTCAGACAAAATGTGAAATTACATTGCCACTGATTTCCTTTCAACAGTGAGGCATCCAGCTTTGTATGGCACAACAACTGTGAGTGATGGTGAGTCAAAATCTTCGGTCAGTACAGCAGCCTAAATTCTGGATTACTTCAGTGACAAGTCAGAGAAACTGAGAGCAGCGTTCGGTTTATCATGCTTCTGTTTCTGAGAACTTCCTGTATGTCACGAGTCTTTGAAAACCTGCTTGAATGTTTTTCTTAAGAAAATGTTACTTTAGAAGTAAGAGTTTATGAAGGCATATTAGCTGTGTCCTTTTGAGGGATTGCACAAACAAAAGAACATACATTCTTCCTGAAAATTGTATCCTGTTGGACTCAAAGGTCTGATACTACAGAACATTTTCTGTGATGACTTTAAATGGTGACTTATTTCTGTTTTGGTAGAAAATCATAAATTTTCTGTTTAACTATTTGTCATTCTATATTATAGTGAAGTTTCTTGATCAACAGCTTGTTATCATATTTATCACAGTCTATCTTTTGTCCTGTGGGGAAAAAATACATCTGTGATCCTTTCTTGCTTCTTCTAAAGTGTATGGTTTTAGATAGGCTGAAAGGGAAGAAGACATATATTAAAAAAAAATGAACATGAAAATACTCATTAGTAATCTTTTAAAGTGAGATAACAGGATTGTTTTCCTCTGTAGGAAATACCATAAAAGAATTCGTAAAAATTATCTGCTGAGAGTGCAATCACATGATTCCCATGGGGAAGGAAAAGGCCTGGTTGTTTAAGGTCACAGTTCAAGGGACAGAGCAGTTGATTTCTATATCCCATCAAATCTGAGAGCTTGAATTGCACTTATAAGACTCTAAACTTATACCACAATGATAAGGTGTGACTGCATGGTCAGACCACAAGACTAAGGAGAAATACCAAGTATTTTGTATGTCAAATTGATTCTGGGGAAAGCAAATTGTTGATAATATAATAATTACTTTTTTCTCCAAATTTCAGCTGAAATATATTATTTTAAGGAGTAAAATTTGTGCAACTGGCTGTGACAGCATTCTCAGAGACATTTAACTCCACTTTTCCAAATGGAGCATGTTAAGAAATAGATTCAAGTGTCAGAATTACAAAAACCTGGATAACTCTTTTTAAATAGTAGCAGTCTGTAGAAGAATTGGGAAAAAATATGGAAGTTATTTCACAAAATTTCCTCTATACGCATTTTAGATTACACTGAATCTTCACTTAACTATATATTGTAAAATTAAAACTGAGGACAATGTGGTGTTATCATCAGTTGTTTAATAGTATAGAACACCTACTTGAATAATAAAGAAAAATCATGACAGTATGTTCCCTATGAAATTTAATGAACAAGAAATAATATTTCCACTGAAAATAAACCAACTTGTTCAGCAGATCCATGGCTGGTGGGCTGGAGCTCATTTATATGGAGGTCTCTGGCACACATTTTCCTGGACCAAAGACCCATGACGATTATTTCTGTAACTGCAAAGAGATGGCAAAGGCCTGGGGGAACTCTGTTCCCTGTGTCACCTCTTATCTATCTCACAGCACTCATTATCTCAGAGCATTGACACATCTGAAAGATGAAGTTCAATTCATGATTATTCTCTTAACCTGGTACAAATTCCTACCTAATGCAAAAGAAAAATTTATTTTTTATTGTTATTGTTATTGTTATTGTTGTTTATTTATTTGTTATTTAAAACTTATTTATTTTATTATCAACAGTTCCTTTCTTGGCAATGTAAAATATTTATCAAGGCCTCTCAGCACAAAGGAAACTCAGAGTAACCAGTGAAGCGAGATGGTCCATGCAGGAATAGTTTGAGTCAAGCCAACATCTCTCAGACACTAAATGCCTGTCTACACAGACCACAAATCTGCAGACAGCAGTGTCCTTTGCCATGCACTCTCACCTTGCTCCCATTTCCTTTGAATTGCTGTAAGGGATTAATGAAGAGAGGAAAGAAAAAACGCACAACTACAATGCTGACACCTGGAATGAAGGATGTTGAAGGGTCAGTCTGTGATGCAACGAAAAAGGTGGAGATCTTGCCTATGTAACTATTGGGTCTGTCTGATAACAGGTAGATTAGTTTGCTGGTTTCAGTTTTGTTTTTTGGATAAGTGCTAAAATATTTTATTTCAATACCTCTTGCCAATTCTCTCTCTTCCACACTGCACAAATCCAGTGGTTAAAGTAGCATCCAGGCTGTAGAACAACAGATTCACAGCTCCTTTGTCCAGCTTGGAGAAAAGTTTCGATATCTTATTTGTTAGGCAACCATCCTAAATTTTAAGTATGAAATGGAAGGCCTACCCAAGTCTTCCCTACTGAAGGGACAGAAAAATAATAGGCTGGAGTAGCACTGATGACATTCATAAGAAGTATGAGAGAAGAAAATGGAAATACCAGCCTAAAAACTCAAATACCCCCAATCTGTGGAAGACTTGGCTGTAAAACTGCAAGGTGACAACTTAACACCATGGTGACATTGACACTCATGCACTTAAACACATTACTGATGAGCTGACCCAGTGGGCATAGGGGAAAGACATTAACATAGGGAAAGAATGGTATATAGAATATGGTCAGTGAAGACCATATTCATTCCTTCTGTCCAGCATCTGGATTTGGTCTTTAAGCTCTGTCTTTGCCTCTGACCTTTGAGACTCAAATCACAACTGCTTAACTGGATGAAAAATAGAATAATTAAGAAAAATATTTTTAACAGTGATCTAAGGAACACAGTACCACCAATGAGGAAGAACTTATCTAAAAATAAAATAATCTAACTTCCTAGAATAACTTCCAGACTGCTCCATTTTATAAATGGGGACTAGTGGCACAATGTCTGCATCTCAAGGCATACTGTTTACTAAACACAACTAAATAAACATCAATAACCTCTAGCCTGACAGAATATGAATAGGAAAGCCTATGCTGGAACACTTTTCTGATATATTGTTCTACTTTATATTTTTTTCTGTGGGTGATATTGGCAGCTTTTCTTATTCTGAAAGGAAAATTTCCAAAAGTCAGTCTTTCCCTGCCAGCACAATGTTTATATTCATGCTACAACTTGTTGGCACATAATACCAAGTACTCAGAATGATTATGCAGCATTGCATTTTTTCTTAATGAATGGGGAACATTCACAGAGGATTAATACTAACCTTTAATTCGTGTCCCAAAGTTATTTTTAATTTTATTTCTGCAAAATAGAGAAAATTTAGTTTTTACAGCAGGATTCTGCTTACTTAACAGTAGCCATCTCAAGTTAGAAATTTAGTATGAGGCATTTGTATAGTTTCCCTTTATAATCGGTGATATACCCATCTAAAAAGGCATATGAGCTGAATTTTCTTCCAACAGATCCCATGTATCTCCAGTGTAGGGATGGGAAGCAACTAATTCTGAACTGCTAAAGTTAGCTAAATTTAGGTGAGACAGATTCCAACCAATTGCTGGGTAATCTGTACCAAGAGAAAGCTGCAACATACAAATTATATTCATTACTTCAGGAGAGGGTAACTGATTTTCCTTCTTGAAGGTCATCAGTCTTTGTTGGGTAAATTCCTACAGAGTGCTAGAATTTAAATGGGAAAAAATCTTTATTGAGTTCATGGAGCACATCCTCCTGAATTCAGCTACTTTTTCAGCTGACCAAAGAAGCAATGTCTGGCAGAATCACTTTTCCTGAAATACAACCACTGAAGCATTAGCATTATATAGAGTGAAATAGCCTATGGAGTCTTTTTGGCACTTCATAATAAAATCGGTGTTTCTATCACTGAGTTTAGAGAACACCAGTGTATTATTTTAGAAAACACGTGGCTAGTCTGGATTTTTAGCTCCATAAATTACCAAGAGCAATGGGCAATGCTGATTCTCAGATTCTTTCATGGTGGTTCCCCAAAATAAGTGATACTACATGAGAAATTAGAATATTTGGGGAATAACTGATGTCTAGATGCACAGAGGCAAAGCAAGTAGCCAGTGGTGTCCGCTCTGCACTCTCTCCACTTAGCTGAGTTGAAATGGACATTTGGATGCGAAAACATAAATAATGTGGAACCAACTGGCCCTTTTCATGTTCATAAATAGTATTTATCATGTATTTTCCTGATAGTCAGAGCCCATTCCCCTGTCATACACTGTTCCTTTACAACCCAACAGAAGTTGATGACATAAACATATCCTTTTCCTAAACACTTGGGTTGTGTGTGATTTAACCTTTAACTCTCAGTTAGTGTAAAAGGTTAGATGTCAAATATTTCTTGCAAGCCTTTGGCAAGGGTTTGAATATGTTTTTGTCACTCTTCCCCTAAGAAATGTAAGCTGCAGTTGCAGAAGCATCATAGGAAGGTTTCCCATCCCCCCATCCCTCTGGCCACTTCCTCCAAGCTCAAACAGGAAAGCAGGGACAATGCAGAGGGACCAGCCATGGGCTCACAGTAAATCTGCAATTACTTGAAATGTCACTTCCTGTTTTTGAAGCCTGCAGAAGAATAAATACCCTTCTGGGCTGTGCTGTGAAGCCAAGGGGCCGTGGCGTGTGCGCTGCCGGCGCTGCTGGGGCTGGGGGCAGCAGGAACACAGGGACGTGCTGCTTGGAAAACACTCTGATGCTTCCAGACGTGACAATCCATCTTCCTCTAGGGACTTATAAATGCTATTTGACCTGTGTAAATGAGATTTTTTTTTCCCCACTAAGACTGCTAGTTTTGCCTCAGGAAAGAGCGCTTTGATACGGAAGGAGTTTTATACATATTAGAGGTCAATTTTCACTCTCAGTCTGTGGAGTTTAATTTGTCAGAAGTCCCTGCCACTTTGTCCCTCAGAAACATCTGTATAACTGTTTTCAGTAGATCCTACTAAAAACTAACCCACCACACAGTTCTCCTCCTAATGTTTGGGGTGAATTTTTCCAGATGTATTCAGTATTTGGTCAGGTTTACCAAGATGACAGCCCAAAGTGGGCTTGAAGATAGGCTGCAGAAAGGGCAGGAATGGGTTAAGTCAACAGTAGCTTAAGAGAAAGCTACTTATAGAAAGAACTGTGGTGTTAGTGTAAAGGATATTTCAACTCTGTAAGCAGTATTCAAGTTGTTGAATATGAATTTGCAGTAAGTTTTGGCATTACATGAATGCTTTCCCAACCCTAAGTGTAGACCAACTTCTGTTCTTCTGGAAAATGCAGAAGCAAGCTCTTTGAAATACCTCAGCCCTCTCAGAAACACAGCAAGGTGCACTCCCTCTCTAGCTGATCATGCTTTTCCAAACTGAAATATACTTAATTCACAAAGCAATACATTTGAATGTTTAATTGTATGTGACCTCAGAACACCAGATTGGGCATAAAAGGGAAGCCAGTGTGCTGGTTTTGAAAGGCTGACAATGGAAAACACGTTGCCAAAGTGAGCAAATGTTGCGTAAAGTCAGAAACTGTGTTCTGTGAAGTAAGTACTGCCTAAACTGTTTTCAGAGAAACACTACTTCAAGAAAACTGCATAAAATTCTTCAGAAGTATTTAAAAGTGCTTTCTTCATGTTGTTCCTGGAGAACCATACTGAACCCAGAATTTTACCAGAGCTTTTAATTTCTTGCTTTTTTTCTGCATTTATTTACCACATTTTCTTGCTCCTTTTTTCTAAATAGTCAATAAAGAAGGAGAACAAACAGGGATCAGATGAAAAATATCAATTATTTTGTTCTGTTTGGCGTTTGTCATTGTTGCAATGTGATTGTCTGATATCAAAATTGCACAAGGAAGAGGGGCTGGAAAGCTGTCCGATGGAAATGGACTGTGAGAGACTGAAAAGTTAATGGTTAATGGCACAAAAGCATTGTCTACTTGTGCAAGTGGCAGGGTGCTTTGCTGAGGCCAGGTTTGCAGCCCTTCAGGAGGAGGAGGTGAGATTTTGGGCATGTAAAGGCAAGCCTCTGATCCACAGGAGAGAGAGGGTGAAACCCCACCACAGGAGGCACCAAGCCAAGTAAGAGCCAGACTCTGCAGAGAAGCCTTTTACCATGCCATTTGCCTTCCCTCACACAAACTCAGGCTCAGCTGTCAAACTCCCACCTTGCCCCCAGGGAAGGCCACACTCAAGGAGGCTTTCACGTTCCCAGGCTGGCCTGAGAACATTCATCCTTCTAATGGGGCATAGTTGGCTTAACTACATCAACTTGAGAGGCAGCTGTCATGTCCCAGAAGGAGTCATAAACCACCAAAGGCCACAAAGAGCCCCCAGGTTCATCCTTTAGGACTTCCAACAGAGAACTGAAAGGTCCTCCCACTAGGGGAGGTACATGGGCATTCCCACCTGAACCTGAGCGTACATTATCCCATTGGACTTTGTGCTTCATGGGGTTCCCCTTTCCTGATGGATTGAGACAGTGACCCTCACTTCAACAAGACAGTGACCATCACTTCAGCCAATGAAATTGCTACAACCAAGTCTTGGCACTGGACCCGTGGGTGGTGACAGTATACCTTTCTACTCTTACCCTTTATTTCTTTCATTTCTTCAATAAATTTCCCTAAGTGCTATTTTTATGCTTTTGTATTGCTATATCACTATAGATAAAACCAAAAAGGCTACATATCTGCTTTTCATTGCAGCAAAATTGTTCAAAAATAAACCCTACATATATGTGTGTGTATATATATATATTTATGTATATAAAATCTGGGTTACCTTTGCCTTCTGGGGCGGTTTAGGGGTGCTGATCAACAGCAGCTGAACATGAGCCAGGGTGTGCCCAGGTGGCCAAGAAGGCCAATGGCATCCTGGCCTGGATCAGCAATAGTGTGGCCAGCAGGAGCAGGGCAGGGATTGTCCCCCTGTCCTGGGCACTGGTTAGGTTGTACTTTAAATACTGTATTCATTTCTGGGCCCCTCAATTCAAGAAAGATATCGAGGTGCTGGAGCAAGTCCAGAGAAGGGTAATGCAGCTGATGAAGGGTCTGGATCACAGGTTTGATAAGGAGCAGCTGAGGGACTGGGGGTGTTTAGCCTGGAGAAAAGGTGGCTCAGGAGAGACCTTATCAGTCTCCACAACTGCCTGGAAGGAGGCTGCAGTGAGGAGGGAAACAGCATCAAGTTACTACAAGGTGGGTTTACATTGGATATTGCAAACAATTTCTTCATGGAAAGGTTTGTCAAGCATTGGAACAGGATGCTTAGGAAGTGGTAGAGGTACCATCCCTGGAAATATTTAAAAGATCTGTAGATGTGGTGCTAAGGGACATGGCTTAGGGGTGAACTCAGTGCAGTGCTGAGTTAACAGATGGATTTGATGATCTTTCCCTACCTAAACATTTTATGATTTCATAAAGCTTGCTACAAACCCAGTTTGTAGCAATTTGATTCCTGTTCCAAGGGAATCCAAATAAAAGCATGAGATTCATTCCCTTAGGGCAAGAAGTGGAGGATTTCACTCAACTCCTTGCAGATCACCTGTCTGCTCCAGAAAATTCCAGCAAAGCACTTGCCAGGGCCTCAGAGCTGCCAAATTTCCAAAAATGTTCCCTGACTCTCCAGGAACAGCTTGGACAGGCTGGTGACCTTTGTGCTAAGGGGTGATTTGAGGGGATGGTCAGGCAGGCAGGACCATGGCCTTGCAACAGCTGTGCCATCCCACAGCAAAAAAAACCAAAATGGGCAGGGAAGGGACCTGTGCATTTAGGAAACTGAGGCCTTCATACACAAGCATCCTCCCACAGCAATGCTTTCTCCAGCTGCATGGTTTTGTAGGTAACCAAGGTAAAAAAGTGAGACTTCCATGTCCTCACAGCTGGATCAGTCAGGTGGGACTGGCACTGGCACTGGAAGGCCAGGGCACTTTCTCCTTCACTTACAGTTTTGGCATTTAGGGGTTTCATCCCATGCTTAAATCAAATTCAAAATACTAAGTCCTCCACACCACAAATGTCCTTACAGAAAACTCTGAATTATATAGCACTGTAGAAATGCAGCTCATGCTGCTTGGAAATGTAACCTATATCACATTAGGCATTCATATTTTCATTAAATATTTTCTATCCTACTATCATATTTTATTCCGCATTTTCAGATATACAGTTAATTCATTCTATCAGTACTCCTCTGATACTGTTAAGAATAAGACTTTTTCCTGTAGGATAGACTTTCATGTCTTGAACATATCCATGCTGGGAATTCAGAGAATAAAGCCATACTTAAATACTTGTTTAGCTTGTGACCACAAGCATAACAATGAGAGCAGAGGTGAATCTATCAGAAAATCCTCAATATTGTGTGCTTTTGCAATTAAAACCAGTCATTTAGAAACACAAATCAAAGTCTTGAAGATATACTAATGGTGCACCTCTTTTTTACTTTTTTTTTTTTTTTTTTTTTTAATGGTATAATTCTCATGAACTACTATTCCTGCCAAATATATTGGAAAGGCTTTTGTTGAAGCCTGCATTGTTTCCTGCCAGCTCATCAGCTGGCTCTGGAGGCTCTGTGTTCTTAGACAAGATCATATCAATGTTAGGGATGCCAAGTTTTGGATATTATTAGGGAGCAGGAGCCATGTGCTACTGTGGGCTCTTAGGGTCCACACCGAGCTGCAGAACACCTGTGGCAAAGTTAGACTAGCACCCTAGGGTTTGGACACTTCCCACACATTAGCTGGCAACCTAGAAAACTATAAGATTCATAAATCAAATCTGAACCCTAATCATGTTAGACACTTCTGTTCCATTACAAGATCCTTCATCTACAGCCTTTCAGTTCTAAGGTCACTTATTTAGCCAGGACTCCAAAGAAGTGGGAGATCTGAGGAACCAATTCTTCCTGGTTTCTTTTGGAAAAAAGATTTAAAAATCGAAAATATTTTACATTTTTCTATAAACTCAGACATTCCCTTTCTGAAGAGGCTATAATAATTTCAAAAAAACTGTATGTGTATATTTCTAATTATAATAACTTCTTAGGGTCAAGAAATGCTAAATGTCTTCTTCATAGCTGATATGTTTTTAGAACCTCAGGGAAGTCTTAATATTTTTGGGGTTTTGCTTGCTTGGTTGGTTGTGGTTTTGTCTGTGTTTTTTGGAGGGTTTTTTGTTTGGTTTGATCTAATTTTTTTGTGGTTATTTAAATTTGGTTAGTTTCATTTTGTTTTGTTTCATTCTTTTATTTCTATTATTGAGTAAAAATTTAAAATTAGCCAAGCCTACAAAAGCAGATACATTGATACCCTTAGATACCCAACATGGATATGCTGAGTCCCACTGGGTTACATAATTTTAGGTTGGAATCATTCATGTGGTTCCACAACAAAAACAGGTACTTAGAGACACACAACTGTTAAAAATCAGACACACAACTAAAACTAATGACTGGAAAACTCACAGGAGATATCTTTTGACTAAATACAAATTATTTCCACTAGAAAAAGACATGGATTTTTAAGAAATTATGATTAGCGAAAAAAGTGTAAATATTAGGTGGAAGAGCAAAGTTTTCACTCTAATCCTCACTACTTTTATTAAAGTCTACCTGTCTACAGATTATACTAATTTGCATAAGTGTCTTTGAAGGACTTTTTAGATCTTATTGATCATGTTTGGCTTTTTCAGCCAAAAAGTAGGTTTTTCAACCTACACATATTTATATCTGGGAGTAAATGCAGAGATTTATATTTAGCCAGATATTCACTTCTGGGGATTTGGTCAAACCAGAGTTCATACTTTCAGACATTCCCTTAAGACTATAATATGACCACCCTTCAAAACCAGAGGATTTAGGAGACGTGGTGATTTAAGAGGCTTACTGCTAGTTTATAGGAATACAATTAACATCTGCAAGGAAGGCTAATTTTACTGAATACTTCCATGCTAGGCATCTGTAAGACCAAATTCACTGTAACAATCACTGTATTTTCACATTGGCTCTAACTAATGGATTAAATGGATTTAAAACTGTTACTTTCTAATACACCGCCCCAAGTGCTTTCTAAATGAATAGCACTTTTCAGTATAATCTTACAGTAATGTTCAGTTATCCTGATTTAGGCAAATATCTGCATTCAGGAAATCATTGACATAATTAACTTTATTTGTGAGTACTCTCCAAGACAGAGGTCTCAGCTCATGCTGTGAGCTGATCTAGTAAAAGGAAAAAATTAATTAAATTCAGCATTTAATTTCAGATTTTATTGATTCAGCCTGGAAAAATCTCTACGAATAATCAGGTGAAAATAAATTCCTTTGTTTCTCACATCTCTGACTGCATTAGATTTTCCTATTATTATAATACCATGCCTTATTTTTTTAACCAATATACCCAGTTAAAATGTATCGCTATTTTGATATTAAGGATACTTAATTTTTTTGTGGAGGCACAAAGGTTAGTAATATTTTTGTACTGTTTTGTATTGTTTTCAAGTGGATAGGAGTGGCTTTTCAGATTTCACCATATTCTGGAGAATATCCAAGGCCAGTCATAAACTCGAAGATTATATGAATTCCATAAATTATTAGGGGTCATCACTGGCCAACCTTTCTTCTCATTTCCTTTTGAGAGGAATAATGACTTCGTTATGAAAAACTTTCAAAAGTATAGGAATGTGAAGAATAGGCAGCCCAAATCTGTTTAATAAAGACAGATTGAAGTCCAGCTACACTGTAATTTATAACACAGACTGAATAGTATTGAATAAGCATTTATATAAAAAACAGCCAAGCATAAGAAATAACACAATTTCTGGAAATTTCAATTTGTTTGCCATTAATTCATGCTTGTGTTAAACATGAAGTAACTTAAAAAATGTAGAAGTGATATGAAACTTCTGCCAGTCAAAGTTGGCCTTCTAGGAATACAACTCATCTATTTTGCAATATCTGTCACACAAAGAAATTGAAAAGCAAACTCCAGCCAAAACTCGCTTTAAGATGTAAGAGACCTTGCTACTTTATTTGCTAACTAGGTGATCCAGTAGTCCTTAATTCACTTGATAACTTACTGTAGAGAAAGCAGACAGCAAAACAGGAATTATCAGCTAAGACAAATTTTGAAAAGTTCCTGGCAAGACAGAGTAGGAGGAAGCCCTCGTGTGATGTAACTCAATATGGCTCAGCTGAAATCACCTGTTGAGAAACTTTATAGCTTGGCAAAGATTTAAAACAAATGTCTCAAAACACATGCAGCCTTTATGAAGACTCTAATAGTGTAAACTTTCCATTTAAAACCAAATATCACAGAATCACAGAATATGCTGAGTGGAAAGGGACCCACAAGGATTATGGAGTCGAACCCTGCCCTGCCCCAAGAGTCATAACTTTGGCTTGAGAGCATTGTCCAAACAGTCCTTGAGCTCAGGTCAGGCTGGTGCTGTGACCACCACCCTGGGGAGCTGTTCCAGTACCCAAACACCCTCTGAGAGAAAAACCTTTTCTTTTCTTTCCCCTAGCACAATTCATGCCAGTCCCTCAGGCCCTGTCATATGGTTCATACCTGCATAAAATGGTTCAGCCTCTTTTTCTTCCAGGCATGACGAACTGCTGCTGCACTTTTGTGGTCACTTGAAAGTGCTGAAGTTTCAACCAGTTAATTATGAAATTGCTGTTGTTATTTTATGTCTGTGTATTTACATGAAGGCACATTGCAGACTTTGCCATTGTATCAGCTCATTCCTGTCCTGCCAGATTTCATTTCATCAATGTAACATGTAAATTACAGTGGCTTGCAACCTGCTCCTGGCGGTGTGTGTGAAAGTCTGTGTGAAATAAATAGGGTTTCCTGGGCTTTGAAGGGATGACCAGAACAGTATGAAGATGTGTCCTACTGTAAAAGGGGGAAAAAATATTTAAAAATACATATTCTATTTGTTGTAGATTTTATTTCCTCAGTTCTAACATTGGTAATNATAAATTAAAATGATATAAATAAAATAACTTTGACAGAACAAAGCTTAATGTCTCAATAGATACCAGTCACAACAGAGAATAGAACACAGAAAGATCTCAATATCAAACATTTCATTTGTTTAGTTATTCCAGGAGTGAATTTTGAGTAATAAACCAATGAAGACTTAAGAAAATCCAATTTGGTTCAAAGTATTCATAAAGCTTGGTAATTTAAGTAGAGGTGTGGCAGCCAAATCCCTTGAACATGAGCCCATATTTACTGCAAAAAAGAAAACCTGTCCATAAGGCAGTGACCAAAAGCCAGATGCTCTACTCAGCACACACAGTGAGGAGGAGCAAACAGCAGTTTTGTTCTTGGAAACACAGCCATAAGGACAAAACCCAGAACTACATGACTAACCTTCCCAGGAAAGCTGTCACAGCACTGTGAACACAGTGTTTCATGTCAGAAGGGAGACAACCCAAAGGAAGGGACCATCCCCCAGGACACACTGCAAGCCACCCCAGGAGACCTGCAGGCAGTGCAGCTGCTGGAGGTAATTCTGCTTCTGCCTTTCTGTCACATGTCCCTCCTTACATTTTACCATTGTCGGATTCAGAATAAGGAAATACCCGTGGGTCAGTGTGTTAGGAAGAGAATCAAGGGCACCCTGAAAGTACAGGGCTAACATGAAGAAATCAGAGAGGCCACCCCCTGCATTCATAAAATGCCACAATTCTTTCCAGCACCAAAATATTCTGACTCAATAAAACTGTGCACTGAAAACAGTGGGTAAGATGTTTTTTAAAGGGATGAAATTGTTCTGACTCTGTTAAAATCTAACACAATGTGAGAAGTCCCTGACTTCAAAAGGCATGGCAGGAGGCCACAGCA
>VZTT01038698.1:2934-16352 GCA_013400855.1 Buphagus erythrorhynchus | reverse complement strand
GTGTGGGAAGGGCACATGCCTGTGGTAGGGTACATATACAACCCTGAGTACATGAAAATGGATGGATGCTCGAATGCCACCTCTGTCTCTCTGAAACTGTACTGTGTATGGTACTTCGCATACCATAAATACCATTTAAAGATTTTTTATTTCCCCTACTGATTCTTTGTTCTCTTTCTCTTGTATGTGGATAATTATGGTGGTAATTTGGCTACAGCATTCTGAACTTGCATGATTTTTAGTAAGGACTACATGGATTTGAATCTGTCAGTTTGTCATAATGCTTCCTCAATATTACCCATTTAGTGTCAATTATAAACAAAAAATAGCCCACTTATTGTCTCATATTAGCATCCACATCAATAATTGTGCAGAACAAAAGGCATAAACTGGGACCATCTGCTCTCACTACAATAATCTACCTAAAAAAGCTTAGCCAGTAACACAGTAAAAGATTCTGATGCATTTGTCTGGGATCATGCTATTTAAGTGTCTTTTATGATTAAAATCATTACTGCTTTGGTCCATCACCTATTAAGACATATGTTTCCTCATTTCAAGTAAAGTATTGTCATTTTATTTTTAATACCATAATAAATTAAGATAATATGTAAGAAAAAAACCTGTACTTTTGTTTTATACTTCATTGTCACTCTCTTTGCTGCTGATGTTGACAATACTTAGATATTTCTTTAAAAAAATCATATATGCTGCAGATTTTTATTTTTTTGACAAGTGCAGAACACTTAGACTCTGCTAAATTCCAGTATAAAACCATATCAAAATGTAAAATGTTAACTAGAAGTGCCATCATGACCTGAAAAGTTAAAAAAAGAAGGAAAGAAAAGAATATTTAAAGTCCTACAATCAAAGAAGATTGTTGATGTTTAAAGAGAATGTATTGTGAGTTTTCTCAACACTGGATATGTGGATTTTTTCCTGGCAGCTTGCAAGAACAGATAGGAGTTTAAGAAACATTCACATGAAAGTACAAAAGGCAGGCAAATCCCTGCTGCTTTATACCAGTGTCCTTATTCTATTCTCTAGCACATCAGGCCTGTCAAGACATCTCAGTTTTTCATTTCTAACAAAAATAAGTAAATGAAAATAATACACTGCAAATGCCCAGTGCATTTAATACAATGTCTTAAATGTTTAGTTCTGATCAACTGCAGATTCAGTAAACACTTTGATGTTCCCCAGCCCTCAATGGTGACCACTGAAACTTGATTACAGTCTGGTTTTGAATAGAAAAATATTATTTTTCTCCAAAAATGCAATATTATTATGACACTTTCTATGTCTGATTTTCTAATATGCTAAGCATTCGTCTTTCTCCTTGATTTCAAATGGATTTTTTATATGCTCACAGCATGATTCATAAACTGTGTGACTTCTTTTCCATTCTATTTATGCTATGAATTCAATAACAATTTGCTTCACAATATTCAAAATGAAACTTGAATAGAAATTGAAGTAAAATTGTCCCTTCAGGAAATTTGGTTTATAAAGTATAATACTGTTTGTTCATGGATTGACCCTATGACACCTGAAAACAAGATTCAAGAAGAAAGTAAAAAATTCATGTCTATTTCTAGTTTTTCAAGCTTGGGTAACATACACAATTTTTGGATTAGACACTTTTTATCATTTAGGCTAAGAAGAAAAGGCTAATGTGATTGTATTGATGATGATTAGGTCTATTTATCAGTCCTGAGTTAATATCTTGCTGAGTTTTAAGTACATTTTGAGATTAAAAGTCTCTTTCAACCCAGACATGTCAAGAATATCAATTGGAGATCTCAAAAAGAAGGCATGTAGAGTTATCCATTATGCATTGGCCAACAGTAGCCAGCATATACAGCACATGTACATGGACACCTCATCAGTCTGTGTTTGTAGTTGAATCATTAGCTCAAATGTGTCAGTGCTGTTTTTTAACACTCCAAGGCTGTCAAAACAGACACTGGAAAATGGTCAGGGAGAACTGAGGGATGAAATGTGCTTGCCATCAGTAACCAAGCATTTTGCTCTGCTGCTTGTGTACCAACCTGCTTTACTTTTTCAGTTATTAACACTCCAACTTTTAGGCAATTTGTGTGCAGTAATGAGTCTCACCTTCATAGGTAAGATGACTCTTGTATGTATCAATATCTTGTATATTGATAACTCAGTAGCTACTTATACTTGATAAATCAATGCATTTCAAAATTGCTCTTTCGTTTAAAGCAGAAATGTGATCTATTCCTTCTCAAAAAAGGAACAGAAAGTGGCCAAATAACAAGTTATAAATTCAGCCTCTGTTCCTTCTCCCCAAATTCAAACATATTGTCATAGTGAATGAACACTTGTGTTTGCTCTTCAAACTGTTAGGTAGAAATAGTTTCACTTACACATTCAAAAAAAATATTTGAAATTATTACAATGTTTTAGCCAGTATTGAGGGTCATATTTTTTAAGTTCAAAGTGGTTATTTTTCAAAATTCAATCTTATTAAAAGAAAAAAATTGAATTATCACAATTTGGCCAATTAATGTTGGAATGCCATTTTTAATTTTTTGGAAGAATAGTATATTTTACATATTCCTGCCATTTCCAATTGGAAGGTCTTTCAATCTATTCTGGATCATACAATTTATTTTTCCCAAAGTCTGCACATGTCTTTACAACTACAATATGGAGTAATGTGTAGGTTCAGAACAAAGGCTAGCACCATGGCAGGTGTTCGAAAAATTGGCATATCATTATTTCATCTTTTATCTCCCTCAAAACATGGTAATGTGGGCTGTATTTATGAAATCAGGACTGAAATGTACTGTGCTCTCCACCTATTCCAAAAATAATAAAGAACAGATAGGGATAAGTGCAATATGGGATAGCAATTTTGACTAGCTATGTAAGCTGAGCATTTTTCACTCATATGCTATGGTTAATAATGCTTTTCTTGAAAGCAAAAATCTACAAGCAAAGTAAAAAAGTAATAGGAAAACAAAATCTACAATTTTTGCCATATATCTGGAAGAGGGAAGAAAAAAAGTTATTAATTCATCTCTATTACTTTCCATTAGCATCAAATATGCAAAATTTTCCAAACATGAAAAAATATTTTGTGCATATTAACATCATCCAGCAATAGAAAAGACATTTTTTCTCCTGATAGATAATAGAACCATATCCTAATATTTAAAAACTATGGATATAAACTATAAACTATAAACTAAAACATAAACTATATCTTATTTTAAAAAGAGAATCAATCTATAGTGCTTGTTTTCTTTCTCACATACCAAGACAAACACAAACACTAAGTTGGTTTGTTTATTTTCTCACAAACTGTTGTGTATTTTCATATACTAAAGGATATGATCTAGGGGCCTTAATATCAAGGCAATATTCATAATAAAACCTTCAACAGGTTGTCCTGGAAGCTGACTATATCTGGACAAATAAGTGCAAGTTAGAACTATCCTTGCAGAAAGAGATTAGCATGATTGCCCGATTAAAATGGCTTCCCTCATTTCCCTTAGTCTTACCATCCTTTATTAGACAGCACAAGCCCAAATATGAGATAAAGATGAAACAACTATGCTTCAAAAGGCTGCTGGAAATTCTTGGATGCATGAGGAAGCAATCAAATTTGTCAATTAAACAGAAATGAGACAGAGAATACATTTCAAAAACTGTTGTGGATTTGGAACAGTTAAACTAATTTTATTTTCTTCAGAATACAGTTGTGTCAGGCTAAATATTTAATGTATTTTTGTGAATTATACCTTGGTTTTAGACTGAAAAAATATCAGTCATAAACCCCCAAGTTATATAATTCTTTAAACAGCTTTTTAGACATTTGTGATTTCAAATGTGTTTTTTATGTCAACATGTATTCTCACTGTTTTAAAATCCATCCTTTAAAAATGTGGTTTATCTGAGCTGCTAATTTCTACTCAGTTTGTGTTAATTTATTGGTAAATTCAAGTTTTCTGTTTCTCTAATAAGATACGATTTGACACTTTGAAATAGGAAACTGAATATTCTGACATCTTTTCATAGTATCAGAAGTAACAAAAGCAGAACAGTATGGGGCTATCATCAGTCTGTACTGTAGCTTTATGCATAAGGAAAGAGTTTGGCCTTAAGTCTGTATTTCTAAATATTTCAGCTATATGAGATGTGAATGGACAGGGCACAATATCATTTAGGTTGCCTTTACTACGAGAGACTAGATGAGATGATATTGTGAAGTCCTTTCCAATCTGGGCTGTTCTATAGTTCTATGACTCTATAAGGGTAGCACATTTTTTTTAATGACTAATTTCAACAAGATAACTGAAAAGAAATTACAGGTATGGACTGTCTACTTAGTAGTTGGTCTTGATGATCCTTGTGGGTACCTTTCAACCCAGAATATCCTGTTTCCTGATTATTTTCTTCTGTGACTTCCATGCCTTTCCATGCTAGTGGTATCCACTAGCATGCATGATAACTCCTGACTGGTGTCTTTGCTATATTCTGTATTATGAATAGAACCCTAAATGAGATTCTAGTGAGTAAGTGATGGTTAAGTGTGAAGTAAAGTATGATGAGATATGATGAGACATGATAGCAGAAGGTTTCCATTTATATAACATAATTTCTTTATTTTTGTAGGATCTGTAGGATTTTGGTCCACCTGAAGAAAACAGGTTTTGCAGACTCTCCCTGGGCAGCCCCCTCCCATTGCAGGATCAGTCTGAGGGTCTTGGAGGGCCTTGGGCTGAGTTGAAATGTGGTCCTAGACCAGAGGGTGAAAAGAGGAAAGGGACAGTAAGGCCAGAAAATACCCTCAGGGTCGAGGCATGCACTGTGTCACTCTTTTAGATGCTATCCTTTACAGTTTGTTGTTCAGGACAGTGGTGAGAAGGTTTTTGGGTTTGAGTAGGGGTTTTATCTGTTTTATTTTGGGGTTTTTTTTTGTTTTAAGATAAATATATGAAAAGGTTTCCTGTGTTGTTCCTTTTGGCTCATTTATGGCTCATGCATAAGGACCCTCACTTGCAGCCACTTACAAAATTCCTTCCAGGAGGAATAAAAGAGCTTATCCTATTTACCTTTTCCAAACTGTACATGCTGTCCTGCCTCAATAATTGATTTGCTTATGGCACTTACTAATTTTCAATATTGTGCCACTTTTCTAACAATAACAAGTAGAAGCATGAACATTGAAGGTTATTATTTACTAGCCACAGCTCAGTGCACCATATAATCAAATCCTTTGTCAGAGCATCCTGCCACATAATCAGATCTTGTGAATTGTCAAAGGCAATTTTATAAATATATATATTCATTTAAAGCCTCAGTAAGCTTGTCATGGCATAAGATACGCACATTTTTCTTTCATTTTCATGCTTTTCCAGTTCTTTATATATGTAGTAATTACATTGTCTTCATACAGTTTCCACAGTGAGAAGTAACACTAAATATATCTATAGCATGCTATACATACAATCTAATAACAACAGTTATTAAATAGTTGATTTAATAGTTATTTTTTCCCTATATAACATCATTTAAACATTCATGTCATTAATCAGATTTTATAATGAGCAATGTAATGCACAACACAAAATTAGAAGAATCAGGAAACCCCACAAAGAGGGCATATCTTCCTTGGTATAGTTGGTATAGTTTAAGATGCCAGATTCACTTCTTGCTCTGGAAAAATACTGAACAGCTTTGGAATTTTTATTTATTACAAGGAACAGGTTGGAAGATTTTTCATAGTTTTTGGTTTTAATTATTAGAATAATAAATTCCAAAATTGAAATAAAACTGTGAAAAGACTGGTTGGTTCAATGTAGGACAAGAGGTATTAGACAAATATTATTAGAAGGAAAATTTCCTAAAAAATTGCTGGAACTATTGCAATAGAGGATGTTAAATGTTAAAAATATTAGAAAACAACTAATTTTATGTAAAAATTTTTGCATAATATTCTGTATATTCAAAGCTTGTTTTCAAAAATTAGGTGAGCAATGGCTTTAGAATCTCAGAGAAAAACCTGAAGTTTTCAGAGGTCTATTCTATCTGTATATGAGACTTTAGTATTTGCAGTGGTATAGCCCCAAAGAGATATTCTGTGGGTGCTGCAGAAAGCATTTTATAGCTCAAATATAGTTTGTGCTTAGTCTGTAGTCTCCATACATTCTCATTGACTGTACTCTAATTGGATGGTGATGATGAAGACATCTGCCAGATAAAAAAAAAGCATAATCAAGTAATATGTCAGCCAGAACAATAGTGAGGAAAAAAGAGAGAGGGAAGATAGAAGCAGTAACAATATCCCAATTAAAATGAAGAACAAAACAGTTGAAGTGCAGATGTGAGCCAGCTTTCTTCAGGCAGTACAGACAATGAGACCTGTGCAAACACATCTAAGATAAGTTGGAAAAGAGGTGGCTATATCATGAAAAAATAGTCCTGAAATAAGTAATTGAATAATATTGCCAGGATTTAGCTGTTACAAATGAGGCAGTACATTTTCTCAAATGCATATCCTATGTGAATTGACATTCAGGGAGTGAAGTGTTAGATAAACAGTGATCAATTCTTGAATACAATATATTTTAGCCTCGGCTTCCCTTAAAATCCTGATTACTGGATGTTGTGGTTTTACTTTACACAAAAAAAGAAAGAAGCTTATAGAGAGGCCATAGTTCTATTTGATATATCTAATGTGATATCATATGCATGAGGTGTCATCTGCATTATCAAATTGCAGGGAATTTTATTTCATTTTCTTTTTGATTGTTTCTAACAACAATTCAGTCAGGGTATGGATATGGCTAAATTAGAAAATTTCTTTAGATTCAAAGGATGTTCATTCACTACTGGGTAGGTTTATGCATTGCAAAAGTCCACAGGTACCTGTTTCTAGGCTAAATTTTCAGTCCAGACCTGAGTCCAAGGGAAGCTATTCTGCAGCTCCATGTCCCAGGTTCAACAAGTGGCAAGGCTGAAGATTCACATTCCCATCAGGCACATGCACACAGAGCACGTGTGCACCACACGCAGACAAAGCTGGCCATGAGAACTGACAGGCAGTCATTGCCACCAACACAGACAGCACCAGCAGCTTCATCTGGCTTCCTCCTCACTGGCACCCAGGCACACAGACCCTCTGGCCTGTGGTCCAGTCCAGCTGCTGACACCCAGACCTCACTCACTCCAGGTGCTGGTATCACAGGCCTCTACAACCCACTCCAGTTGCTGGCACTCACCTTGCGATGCACACACATGTAAATGCATGAAATAGAATTCCTCATCCAAGGAAAGACCTGGAAAGAAATTTCAAAAGGTGTACAGATCACAGTGGTTAGGCACAAGGCATGGGCAGAAAGGCATACAAAACAATTTAATCACCACCATCCTTTTTTCACCATCATATTATTCTTTTCATACACATTTCTCTTCCCAAATCACCTAGATCTTCCCACTTTTTGTTCCCTAAATATGTTCTCTAAACATGTGTTAAGAAGTCCTGTGCAATTCCAAAATTCCCCTGCATCCCATAATGTATCTCCCTCTGTAAACAGTGACCCTCCTCAGTGCAAAATGTGCTCCTGCAGCATTGACACACTTTGATGTGATATTTATGATTATTATAATTAAAGATGATCTTTAAGGTCCCTTCCAACCCAGGCCATTTTATGATTCTATGTGTTTCACAAGTAGACTTTTAAACTGAGGCTTTCCTGAGAAAGCTATGGGAGGGAACTGGACAGGACATGCCTTTCTGTGAAGTCTTAATTTGTGTGCCTCTGCCCTTGTTCTCCTGGGAATTTGTGGAAATCAAAGTTTGATATGCTGACAACATCTGTGAGGGTCCTGAGCATAGCTGAGGCAAGGTGCTATTTGGGCTCCCCTTCTGCCATGGTCTCTGTGCCCCACAGATGAGCTTTTATCACATATCTGTATATCATGGGTTCTTATGTTTATTTATGTCCACAGACAAATGCCTGAAGAAGTTCTGCCTTAAGAGCAGAGACAGAACTATCAGTTGTATAGTGAATAAAGTGAATAACATACTTGAACTTCAGTACGCAGAACTGACCATAGACAGCCCAGGGTCAGAAGGGACTGATGTGTTGATGGTTCTCTCTCACAGGACAGAGTGAGCTAGGGGAAGGTCATCTGGAAGCATACTCCTTATTACTGTAGAAGGATGCACCCTCAAGAAGTGTTGACACTTTTCAGTCCATTACAATTTGCTAGGAATTTTTCCCTGTCTTCTATTTACCTGCATAGGCATATCCATAAGAGTGATGCAAAGAAAAATGTAATTAAGTAGAATACAATATTGGGGTGTTTTACAAATTGTTTCCTCACAATGGGATTTTATCAAACAGGAGAGGTTATTGCATTGCTTGTTCTTGTTTTGGCAGTATTTGGTTTTTAATTACTTGAGTGATGGATCTACACTGCCTCTTGGTTAGTCTGCACGAGTTGGCAGGCTAGAAAGGATACCCTTCTAAAGAGCAAGGCTAGAATGCCAAATGATTGGGACAAATTAGGAAGCCTCGCTGAAATAAATAAGATGTCCATCAAGATGGACAAGTGCAGAGTGCTACAGTGAGAAGAAAGAAGCTGAAGTAAAACGATCTAGAGGATGACTGGCCAAGCAGCAGTTCCGCAGTTACCACCTGGTCTTAACTGAGCCTTCTTAGATATGTGGAATCATGCTGTCGTAGTGCTGGTGGTATGAGCTTCTGGGAGGCACCAAGAACAGCCTGTACAGGATATTTCCAGCACTACATCAAGTCAACTATTACTTTTTTTAGGTAGCATGAGTTGAAAATATCTGTTACATCTTTGCTCTCAGTCCAAAGTGATTTCTGCCTGTGCAACAGATTCACTGTCACTATCTGTTCCTAGTCCTTTCTTGAACAGTCTGGAGTAAAGCACTCAATAACCCTTGATATGTCTAGTACCTCCTTCAAGAAATTTGAATTTTTTCAATTTCTCAGTCCATAGGCCTTTCTAGATTAGTTTTCTACTCTGGTCAGCAGTTTTCTGACTCAATATTTTTATTGGACTATATCTTGTTATGAAGCTTATTCTAGTAGACATACTAGATGTCATGACAAGAAAGACCTGCTGGCATAGCATTGGACACATACTCTGGAATATGGAAGCAGCAAGACTTATTGCAGACCAATCTGTATCGCAGCCCAGAGAAGTCATGGATGCCCCATCCTGGAAAGGTTCAAGGCCAGGCTGCCTGAGGCTCTGAGAAACCTGGTCTAGGTGTCCCTGCCCATGGCAATGCAGTCGGATATAAATGATTTTTAAGGTCCTTTTAGACCATCATTCTATGGTTCCATGATTCCATGAATATTGCAGAAAGAGTCCCTAGCTCAGTCAAAAAAGTTACACAGAGAAATGTTTGGACAGTTAAAAGCAAAAGAGATCCTGGCATTCATCTCATATGAGTACAGTGTGGATGCTTAAGCTAAGAAGACCCAGAAGAAAATAAGTCTGAATGTAAAAATCAGAGTAAACCTTGAGGCATGGCTTAACAAAGCACTATTGCAGAAAAAGACTGGTAAGAACTGCATGAAAGACACTTGAAGTGTGTCCTCTAGTCTGCTCAATGCTGATGAAGCATATACTAGAGCCTTTTATCCTACTGAAGTCATCGTTCTTTTGGAAAAGATAAAACAGAATTAACTAGTGGGAGATCAGTACAGAATGGTAATAATGATAGATGACTACAAAGACAAGAGTATTTGGGGCTGATTTGTCTGGGGACAAGAATGCTGAGGGTACCAAGATCAGACAACTGAAAATGAGAAAAGCAGGAACTCTGTCACGAGACTAAGGCAAGGAATAGCAGGCAAAAGTAAATCCAGGAAGGTATAGTATTAGATATTAAAAAAAAAAATATTTGCCAACAGTAAGGATAGTTCAGCACTATTTTAAGAGAGAAGATTGTAGACTCTCCAAAACAGGGGATTTTAAAAAGCAAATTAGACAAATACCCGATCGGAATGATTTCACTACCCTGGGGCACAGTATGGATTAGACAGTTTCTCAATGATCTTTGAAGGCTTTTTTCCTACGAAACAACTACAATGTAAATATCCAAACATTCTAGTAATATTGCCGCTAATACTATAAATTCTATTGCTAAGGAAAAGCACACTCAATGCTCCTAGAAAGCTACAAGAGGGAAAACAAAACAAAACCACTTGCATTGTAGCACACTTAGAAATTAGAATATGAAATGTATTCACTCCTAGATTTAGAACATACATGCTACTCCTGGTAAAACCATATTTTCTAGACTGAAATCATAAGATATAGTTTACAGTATTGAAGCAGGATTTGGCCCTTCATTTTGCCTGTCTTGACTTTATTCAGGGGTAATTTTTCACAGTGATAGATACTGGAGAAAATCTTGATGTCTGAATTCTTAATCTGCTTATCTAATAAGAAATATGATAAAGGGTTATATTTAAATTTTTTTGTTCTTGACCTACAATGTGTCATTGTATCTGCTTATGACAATAAAGAATTGTATAATCTCATGAAGAAAGAGCAAGACGCAGCTGGCTAATTTTCTTATCAACAACCACTACAGTGCTTTGATAAAAATGAAAACTTTGGACACACATAAGAATTGAAACTGATAAAAAGCATCTGCTGGTTTCTAAACTAAAACTGCTAATCTTGCAAAAGGCTGTTGTCATCATGACCTTCTACTAATAAACATTAAAATACAGAACTATTTAACCTAATTTTGTAGCTATTCCTGCACTGCATGCAAATGGAATTTAATTAAAGATGAAAAAACTTACATTAGATAATGTTTTTGACCTCCTGCCCAATTACTGTCTATAAATATACCAAACTCTGCTTCTGGCAAGCATATTTCAAATGAAACAAAAATACATTAAATAAATATATCTATTGAACAGAGTTCGATAGTATTCAGAAGCACCAGACGCTCTCTGAACACAGGAAAAGTCTTTTTTGTCTCAAAGACCTTGCAATTTCAAGTGCCAAAGCTGAGAAATGTTAAAAATAAACATAAGCAACACAATCAGTATAATAATAAGCATGTGTAATACTTGTGTGTTTCTTTTTGAAGCTGAGCATATATATTTCATCACCTACGCTTCTCACTTCTATTAAGCCATTTTGTCTTTCTTCAGTATTGAGCACCCATTTCTACCCCTACACTTTTATGCACTTTTGATTCATCTGAATCAGTTACATTATTGTACATATTTTTAAATGGAGAGGTTGTCACTCTTTGCTATGCATATGTGTGCATGACTGTAAGTGAACCTTCTTATTGGACTGTTTGTGTCTTTGGATACTTGCAAAAGGTGATGGTATGCTGGGTTAAAAAAAGAGAAGTAGAGTAGTAACTGTCATGCTCTAGTTTCTGTACTGGTTACTTTCATGGTTTTCAAGATTTCCACAGCTACTCATGTGCAGTCAATTTATATTTTAAAAAGAGCATTTAAAGCCTTTATTATTAGAAAATTTTTGATCTTCTTCTCATGAGTAGATACAACACATGGAAAAGAAGACTTTTCCTGCCTACCAATCTACAGAACCCATTTTGAAGCACTCTTCAAAGATTTCAGTGACCAAATAAAAGTAGTCGACCTAGGAAGTCCACCCTGCTTCTTTCTTCCCTAACAGATGTGCCTAACACAGGTATAGGAGAAAGAATTGTTTTCTTAGAATTTCAGCTTCTCTGTAATGGCTCAATTATAATTTTCTTGATAGAGAATTTTTCCCTGTACTGTATGCAATTATGTCTTAATCTCACTGTTGATGAAATGGAACTACAGCATTCAAAGGTCAATCTTTCAGCTTTTATAATAGAAATGATGGCAAAAATAGTCATAGGCACAAAGCAGATATTTAATTGTATGTTCTAAAGAGTTGCTGCTGTTATCAGTAGAGTTGAAATTGCCATTCATTAAGACATCAAAAAAGTCCACAGTTACAAAAAAAGAAACATCCAAAATAACTAAAATCACAGCCAAATGCAGTAATAGCCAGTTTATCATCAAAGCTATAGTAGTTCAATCTACTCAAAAAGTGTGAATAAACTTTGTCAGCTCCTGCATTCATGATGGAAATCAGTGATAAAAATCTTATTTAAATCAGAAAATGAAGCATATTGACTAGTTTAACTGTCTTGACAGTTTAAGACCCTGAAGCATCTTCCAGACTTAAACTGAGAAGCATTGCTATGTACCAACAGTGATCTACTTTGCAAAGGATAAATAATTTGTAAAGAAAAAAGAAGACAAATTTCTACTTGTTTCCATTTGCCATACTAAAGCAGAATTACACCCTCTCATTCATTTCTAGGGATGAATCTGCACTAAACCTTCTCTTTTATCCTCAGTGCTCTGTGATGTTAGATGTTAGCTCTCTTCTATAGTTACATGAAAAAGGACTTAAACAAATAAAATCTGGTTGAATCTTAAACATTTCTACCCACAGCAAGTGGAGTGAGACAGCCAAGTCAGTTTATTCTGAAACATATGATATTCTGATAGATATCAGCAAATTGAAGTAACAAGAATAAGCAGCATTAACCTAGGAGTTATTCAGCCATAAAGCTAGAAAATAAGAGTAATTCAGATTATTTCACTCTGAAATCCATCTATTCTAACAGAACACTTTAAAATATATGCTTTATAGGAAACTAGTATCTACAGAAAGTAGACTAAAAAAAGAAATGTGTGTAACTTGTCCAGGTGATAGGAGAACCCACAAATTACTATACCATAGTAATACCTACATAGTAATTGCCATACCTACAAGTATAGATTTAGCTGTCTAAAATTTGCAGTAGGATTATGCAGTAGGATTATGTAAAATTATCCAATTTTAAAACAACCACTTACAAAACCCATTTTCTGGAATGCTTTTCTCCAGACAGCACTTTTATTTAATTCAGCAATGCTGGGCACATCAAAGACACATGAAGACCTTTATCACCTATGCAGAATTCCCTATATAATCTCAAAAAAATGTTGGTTTTACTGTTAATATAATTTTGACAAATATCTTATAACTTTTTCACAAGGAATAAGACAGTAGTTTAAAAAATTATGGAAAATTACAAAAATGTTTTATTCCTTTCATAATTTGAAATGTGACATTCCTATTAATAAAAAAGTTACAGTAAGGAAGATATATATCTATTAATTTCAGATCACGGCAGACAACTTGTAAATACCAAGTCTTCATCAGAAGAGTGCTAGTAATAAAATTATACATAGTTTATGATCACATATGGTGAATTTTTTGCAATTTGGATCAGTTACAATAATCTTTTTTTGTAGAATACACAGTTTACAAGGCAATGCTACCTTTCAATTCAATTCATAAGAGAGTATTTCCAAAAG
>VZTT01038697.1:53057-85567 GCA_013400855.1 Buphagus erythrorhynchus | reverse complement strand
TGGTTTGGGTTTTTTTTCCTCATTTGAAGCATTATTTCTGGTAATAATGAGTCTGTTTGCTGAATTCAGCTGCTGGTGGCACCCCTTGTGCAGTCTGGAGCTCTCTGTAGGTATTTGGAACACACCAAAATATTTCCATCATGTACTGGCAGCAGCAGCCCTCAGTTACTCCAGACCATTTTGGCTCTGCAGGAGCAATAGGAATAAACTTTTGTCACTAATTAGGCAGGACTGGGTGCATGTCTAGATCAGAGCTGTTGAGGAGGAAGGTGCCATTGCAGCTGTCACTGCAGGGCAGGGCAGGGCTGTAAACAGGAGCTGACAGACCAGCTCCTGGTGGTGCCTGCTCGATGCATTGCTGTGCAGCAGCACCATGTGTTTGCAGTGCTGCAGCCAGCTCCCAGGCCAGCTGGCTCCTTTCCAAGGCATTTGGAATTACTTTTGGAAGATTGTGTAAGACGTTCTGTCCAATGGTTTATTGCCACAGAGATCCTGAGCCAGATCATTCTTTTCAGAAACTTCATTTTTCCCTGTATTTGTCTATATTTCAGTAAGGGGGACCAGCCCTGAGGCCAATTTGCAAAACCTTCAGAGGAGCTCTTCTGAGAGGAAGAGGAAATCCTCCTGTGGCAGGCAGGGACTGTAGGATCCCCATCTCTTCTTGTGTTTGTTGTCTTCTCCCTTTCTTACACCTTCTAGAAATACTTCTTTACTCATTTGACATAGTTTTGTCTTCTGATACTGCCAAAATGAATAAAATTAATGAGAGCACCAAAATGCATTGTGGTGAAATGGATTTTTTTTTAAACCTGCCCAGCTGTGTGTAGTTTGGTGTTCAGACCTCAATTCCATTCCCTTGCCTGAACTCTTTGCCAAGACTTTTCTCCTCTTTCCTCAGTCCTCTCTTCCCCAAAATATGAATAACAAAACTGACCTTTGTTAATCACTTTATCACTCTGCTAGAAAGCATAAGTTGAATGATTTTTTTTTTTCTTTTTGGTAGGCTTAAAAAAAAACCCAACAAAACAAACCAGAAACTGAAGCATAAAGGGAGGGTGGGAGGACTGTGACTTTTCAAAGCATTCTTCCCATGCAAGATGCACTAAACAAGAGTGTCCTTTTGGGATTAGTCTGATCACTGAGGTTCCTTAGTATTAATTAAAAGAAAGGAGTGTTGTTTCTCTCCTAGCAATGTTTCATCTTTCCTTTTTCCTGCAAAAATAGCAGAACAGAACATGGATCTGTTTGGTATTGAGCAAGTTCTGGTCTTGGAGGGTTTTTTTCAGTGCCTTGATGGGTCATTGTTCAGAAAGATGCCAATGTTTTCTTGTATTGCTGAGAAAAGAAATAAGAGACTGGGTAATTTTTAGCTTTCTCTTTTTTTTCCAAAAATGTAATGTCATAACTCTTCCATTTCCATGTTTTCTACTTCCTGTTATGTCTAAAAGAATGAGTCAGAGAAATGGAAACAGAGCTGCTGTGAATAATTTAAAAGGGGTCTGAGAATAGCTAACCATTACTTCTGGTGATGCTGCTTGTGATGGTTACACAATGATAAGATTATCAAAAGGACTGTGGGAGACAGAAAAATGGAAAGGATGCATTAAGTCATGTAGTCATTTTTGCTACTGTGGAATTATGCCTTACATTAGTTTTACTAATGGCTTGTCTGGCTACCTTTAAAAAGTTTGAGGAAATGGATTTCCAGTATTTCTTTAATATTATTATTATACCTTTTGCGTAAATGAAAAGATTTTTTTCTTATTATTGTTTCATCCTATTATTTGTCCTAGAGCTGGTTTGTTCTGGTTTGTGAAAGACTTTCCAGGTTAAAACAGTGATCACTCCCTTTTCCCTTCATACAAGTGATGAAAAAAAATCACACTTTAGATTTGTTGTGTAACAAAAAAAATCACAACACATTTTCATGAAAATGACAGCATTTCATAAAAGTGAGTGAATTTACTGAATAAATGTCTTTCACTTCTTTTCTTTCTCACCTCTTCTGCCTTAGCTTCATCCTTCCCACCACTGAGGGTAAGGGAGGATCCATAGCTCAGAGGTTGGAACTGTTGTTCAGCCAAACAATTTCTGTTTTTCTATGAAAAGTAGAATGTCACCATGCTTGTCTCAAACACTGTCTAAATAGCAAAAAGATGAGATAAATTTAATATTTTTTTTTGTTGTCAGTAATCCTCAACATCTTGTGTAACCTCAATTCAGGAAAAGTTTGATACCGAGCCTGAGGGTTGGACAGGATTTACTCCTTCATACTTGTTTTAGAAGGCTAACATGATAAAAAGCAATTAAAATTAATTTATTCTAATTTGGTAACTGATTTCACAGTTTCTTTTCAAACTTTGGCTTTGCCATAAAACACCAAATGCTGAGGAACCATAAAGATCAAGTTTTATCAGGATGGGAGGATAAGGCTTTCCTGACTGAAATTTCAGAAAATAACTACCACCTCAAAACTAAGCTTTCCTGTTTGCTTTTCTCCTGTTAACACTGTTTTCATAAGAGATTTTAATCCTTAACTCTGACAGAGAAAAGTTCTGGAATTAGAGATATAAATGGCTTAGGGATACAGATAAGCATTGGGAAATTTTTTCTTCTGCGTTGCCTGCCAAAAGAGAACACTGGATATTTCCCATTTGGCTTCCCTTTAATTAGTTGATTTCATTGTAACTACACAATTACCTATCCATTAGTATTGCTTAAGCCCTGCTAATTTTCAGGAAGGGTCTACCTGTGAAATGGAGTGCCCTTTTCTGGTTCCACACGAGGCTCTTTTCTCTGGCTCTGAGCTGCTGCACTGCAGAGACACGAGCTCGAGGTGACCTGCCAGCGTGTCCCCAGAGCTGTGTGACACCAACGGTGACAGGAGTGTGCTGTCCTGGCTGGCTGGAGGCTGACCCAGCTCAGAGCAGCTCTCCACCTCAAGGAACAGCCAAGACATTTCCTCCTTACCCCTGAGCCACCCCTGCCTGATCAACACCAGGAACATCTCCTGCACTGGACAACAATCATTCCTTTCACTTGAGGTTTGACATTCCTCTGCTTTCATCATCCCCATGTCTCCACCCAGTGCTGCACTGATCTTTTATCACCACTCTTGCTGTCCCAATGGAAAAAGCAGCTGGGCAGGCTCCCTTTCTGCACAGCCTGTTGAGCCTGTGTCTAATGGGCAAATATGAAACTGGGGCTGATGCCTTGGAAATCCCTCTATATTTCACTTAGAGGTCAAGTAGTTACAGTCCCCTGAAGTGGTCTGTAATTTAACCCCAACAGCTGCTGATTTTCAGCTGGCTTCTCTCTTTTATCCTCTTCTGGACTATTTTTCCTCATGGATTCAAGTAAAAGCTTTAAATCTTGGACAGAATTGGCCATTTGTTGTTGCACCTGGATCTTTCAGCAGGATGAAATCTTCCTCAGGGAAAGACATAGTCACCTCTCACTAAAGTTTTCTGACATTGTTCTCTACAAGAAACTACTTCTATTTGGGTTTGACTTAGTTTCAATTATAGAAGTTAGAATGTTTCCAGCTTGGATGTTTCTCTGCTTTTGGGGTTGAGAGTGGCAGACAAGACAGGACAAAAGGTTTATAAAGCAGCTACCAAAGTGGGCACTTGGTTTTGACTGTGTTAAGGGACAAAAGGCAATTATTCCTTTGGAACTACTATGTTCCTTACATGGGAATTGGATATTTTCTCTGATCTTGGTTAGGAGATACCATTGGAATTTTACTATTTGTGTGACTGTTTTTTAAAGTAAAACTTCTGATAAATATCTTAGGGTCTAAACAGGCTTTTACACATTGAGATGTTCTGCCTAGACAATAATTTTGTAATTAAAATGCTGCCCATACCAAAATTTCCATATTTGATTCTACCAAGCACATAGCTTTTCATCCTCATTTGAGATTTGAGGGGTCAAAGTTTTATGCCTTCCAATGCCTCATTTTCAGTGCTGGGCTGTCAGTTTAATTTAAAGCAAAGTAAACTGGTGAAACCATAGATTGAGGGGTCACAGCAAAAAAAGGAGAAATCAATATCTTCAATATTCAAGTAGGTTTTCATAACTCCCTACAGCCTCTGCTCTCTACTCCTTTCTGCTCCCTCCTTGCTTCCAAAGGATAACATATTGTTGCTTATTTTAGGTAGTGTTACAGATGGCAATTTAAGGAATGCAGAGTTTGGCCAAAACTGACCCCCTTGGAGTTCAGGTTTTGTCCAGCAGTCAGGAAAAGGGTCCTTGACTGTACCTGCAAGCAGCCCCTCAGCTTTTTGGGGATGCTTAAGCAATCATCAAGTGGTGGAACCAAGATATTTAGACTTTTGCCTCTTGTTAGTGAACACTTACAGAGCAATTACATTGTTAATGCACACTGAGTCTGTGTTTTTATTTTGAAACACTTACAAAGGTAATCTGAAATACTTGTGTTTTAGCTGGAGGGGGTAGGGAGGAATATACAGTTTTTCCATATCCATGGCAACTCCTATGCTTTTATTACTCATTAAAAAGAAAATTTGCAATTCTTTAACCTCTTGTAGGAAATGATTAAAACAAAGACTCTTTATTTTGAATCAAAAATATATTCTGTTTATTTAAACATTGAAGTAGTTCTTTCTTTTTAAAATAGAGTAAAAAGAAAAAAATATTATGGAAGATGAAATACTCTAAAGCAGTATCTTTCTCGTTTCAATTCAACAGCATTAAATATTTCAATGCTGTGTAACTCCCAGTATATTTATTTTTTATGCTGGGGAAGTGAGGCCTATCCCTTTTAAGAGAATCAGTTGTGAACTTTGGTTTGCTTCCAGCTGCTGATAAAATCCTGCCTTCTCTTATTTTTTATTTTTTTTTCCCCTCTGAGGTACATGTCCCAGATATTAACTGCTCTGTATATACCCTTTTCACATTTAAGAGGTGAAACTAATATAGTGCTTCAGCTCTAGCATGTATTTTATGGAAAGAAAGGAATGTTTCATGTTTTGGGTTTGTTTTCTTCTGTTTGGTTGGGTTTTGGTGTAGTTTGTTTTTTTTTGGGGGGGGGGGACAGGGGGTTGAAAAGAGAGGAATTATTATATATTAGAAAAATAAATCAAACCCTGTTGTAGTCAAGCACAAAAACAAGGTTCTTTTTCATGTAGGCTCAAGTATACAAAATATGGAATTAATCATAACAATTCTTTTTGAGTAAGATTGGATTTTCAAAAAATTTAGAAAGAGCAGGAGATGGAAGGGACAATGTTAGTTGTAGTGTCTATTATTGCCAGGAGTCACTTGCAGGGGTAAGTATGAACTGGGAATTACCTGGTTTATGGTCTACAGCAGTGTCCCCAGGATGACAAAGCTGCTCCAAGCTGCCTTTCCTGCTGGCCAGTCTCCAGGCTGGGCTGAGAGGTTTCATTTCCATCAGCTTTGCCATGTTTTCCATGAAGAAGGATTCCAAACCATTGCTAGGCACTGCTCCACCTGTGGGAAACGTGACTGATCACACCCTGGGAGCTCTGCAGGAATGATGTTCCAAAGGGTGGCATTTGCTGTGCTACATACTGTGCCTTTCACCTAAAGGGAAGGGATAGGTGTGGGGTCAAACAGATGATGCAGAATGGGTGCTCTGAGAAAAGAAAATACAAATTCCTTCTGTTTAATGGATTCCTGTCTTCCATCAGACAGGGAGTGGCTGGGCTGAGCCTATACAGGTTAAAGGGTTCACTCTTACATGGGATTGTTTTGTAAGGTGTTGTAAGCAACCATTCTGCCTTTTTGTTTTTGGTTTTTTTTTTTTTTTTTTTTTTTTTTTTTTTTTTTTTTTTTTTTTTTTTTTTTTTTTAATAATATTTTTTTTTTTTTTGTAATAAGAATCTATATTTTTTTGTAAAGTGAACAATTTTGACAGGAACATTTGGGTTTTGCCTAATTTCCCTTTTGCTCTGTGTTAGGCTCTATTGCTCTGGAGTGGCTGCTGATGGAGGGAAGGAGAACCAGCTGCTCAGGGAGCTGCTGGGCAGGCACTCTGAGGGAAGGGAAGGGTCACAGGGCTGCAGGTGTGCTGGGAATGGTGCCACTGGAGCTGGTCACGAGAGAGGGACAGCCAGCCAGCCTGGCCAGGGACAGCCCAGGCAGCTGCAGGGGGATGCAGAGGGTCAGGAACAAGCTGAGAGAATCTTCAAATGAGCAGCTCCAAGCCAGCAAGTGGGGCTGAGCCTGGAGGGATGCAGGAGGTAAGGAAATATCCATATCAATTTAATAGTGAGAAAAGAGTGCAGTCACAGTTGCTTTAATATTTGATGAAGCTGGTTTTGAAGCTTTGCTCTCCCTTCCATTGTGTCAGGGGCTTTTGTATCACCCAAGTTGCTGTTTTTAGGCTCATTGTTGGAAGGTATCTGAGAGAGGGGGCTTGAGACTGTGAGGTATGCATTTTTATAAATGTCTATTCACTTGTTCAGTTTTTGAGAGCTGCAGACTAGAATTTACACATAACTTGGAATAAAAGTTACAGCAGATCCAGCCATGTTGGGTTCTGTTTACATGTTCCATAAGGAGAGGTTGTGTGATCTGTACTTTATATCTGTAATTAGTTGTGTGATGCATCAGAATCATTGGGGCTCAAAGAGCCAGTCATGACTATTCTTCCCAAATACCAGTATTTGGTGCAGGGGAAGGGGAGGAGAACTCTTTATTTCAGAACTTCTGAAGTTCTTGAAGTGCAGGATATTTTCTTTGGGTCAATTGATTATTGACATCAGAAATTCCTGTTTCTCAGATGGGGAACTGGAACAAGGTCTGCTTGGTGAGAACAAAGGCTGTTCTATTACAGTGGATTATTACACTTGCAAACCTAATTATCCCCTCTGGGACTCAGCACAGGCCTAATGCAGCTTGGATTATGGAGGCAGGTTCTTACTTTCAACTTTGTTCAATAGATTTCTGACAAGTCGGGTCTTACAGATGATTAAATTTCAGTACAATGATTAGAGAGTTTTCTGCAAAGGAATCACTAGAATTTTTGGAGGTTGGAAAACTACTCTTCTCTTTTACTCTGAGGTTTGCTTGGGCTTCCCCCCCCCCCTTTTCTTTTTATTCAGAAGAAAAAAATAGGATTTTCTTTTCAAGCAGAGCTATCCTTCAGGTCTGGCATGAGACAAGTGATTGATGTCCTGGGTAACTACAAATTGTACAAGGCTTATGTTTGAGGAATTAAATTGTCATAAATAAGTGGTAACTGAGCAATATTATTGCCATATCTAGAATTAGCTTGGTGAGGAGCTGAGTGTCACTGAGGGTGTCCCCAAGGCTGTCAGTGGAGGTGTGACAGGGTGTGGATGGGTTCTGGAGCTCCAGAGATGAAGTCACTTCATCCAGCTTTAGGTGTTTGCATGAGCTGATTGTTACTAAAGCTTCTAAAGGATGAGAGTGTACCTGATTTCCCAGAAGAGGACAATAAATTAGAAAGAAAAATCGAAATCTAAACCCTAAGCCTCAAAAACTTACTTCTGAAGTATTAACAGTGCAAACATCTGTCCTTTTTCCAGGCTCTACTTGCCACTAGATGCATATTTTTATAACCCTAAGTCCAGCTACATATCAAAATTATCGTAATTTTTAATATACTCTGCACTTATGTTACCTCATTCTTGTAATGAAGGTAGGAACACTTGCAATTAAGCCTGCGAACACCAATACTAAAAAATTTGTGAGGGTTTGTCTTGCAGAATTGCAAGATACTTAATCATAAGCAGCCTTGTACAGAAGCCTTTCTTCTGGGCTTTCTTAGGTAGATTTCTGTGTATGCTTTTGTCCCTTAAGAAGGCTTTTAATAGTTTGTCAGCCCATCCTATTTTCTCTGAAATGTAAATTACTGTCATTTGTTTGAGACAGACATCTCAAAAAAAAAAAAAGAAAAATAAAAAACAAGGTAGTAGATTAAGGAGTGATTGAGAGGAAGAGGTAAATGAGGTGGCTGGGGTTTTTTTAAGCCTTATTTCTGTATGAAACTCGACTAAAATATCTTAATTTTGTGATGCTGTCCATGAGCTACCTGTTTTCTACACTGAAAGATGAAGAAAGCTCCACAGCCTTACAAACAGCTATTAGACAGTCACGAGCTTTTTACTGCCTGTAAATAAAACATTCAGGTAACAATTTACTGAACACTAAGAATTCATTATACATAAAACTGATTTAAAAATTAAATTGAAATATCATACATTAATAAGATCATTTTTACTGTAGTTGGTGCTGCAGTATGCTGTGAATGTTACAAATATGTAGTCTGAACACAGATATTGGCTGGCTGAGTGTGTTGTGCTCTCTGTGGGGCTGTTTATTGAAAAATCACTGCTGGTAGGGAAAGAAACACCCAGGAAAACAGCTGAGAGTTCTGACTGCACTGCTCCTGATATCTTATCAGTGGCTATGGATTATTGGCAGAACTGAACGATTTAGGAAAGGGCTTCATGCACAACAACATGAAAAGGGTGTTTGGATCCTTATGAAAATAAAAACCAAACTAAACCAATCTAAGGACAATGCAAACAAACTCCCAACCAAGCTGAGTTTTCTTCTTCCATGAAAAGTTCTGGGTGGCCTCCTGTGTGTGTCCTCTATCCCTGTTTGGTGTTCATCCACATCAGAATTCCTGAGAATCTATATTTCTGTGCTAGATAAACTACCAAATATTTTACCTTCTTCTTACTGGTAGTGATCTGATGAGTGAAACTCAAAACTGATTCTTTCAGAGAAACATTTTTAAATATTTTTGAAGGCTTGTAAAGGATGGAAGGTTGCTCTTGGCATGGAGGTGTAATGAAGTAGAGCAGACCAAGATTTGCAGTAACTTTTATTGGCCCAGCTGTGAGAACTGGTCAAGATAGATGAATTTTTGAGCACATAAGCCCTTCTCAGAGTCTGAAATAGAAACAGGGGGTTTCAAAGCTAAATGCAAGTGAAGAGAGATTGCTGAGCTTGCCTGAGCTTTACAGAAAATATTCCATAGGTAGGATCCCTGCTGGATGGCAGCCTCGGTGCTCAAGTGCACAGCAAGAGATTTGACTCCAGAGCTGGTATCTGTTACATTTGTTCCTCAAAAGAAACAAAAAAATGCTTTAATTTCTGTTTTGATGTGGAGCAAGAAAATATGTGCAAGGATGTTTTTCAGACTCTTCCAGTTAATAGTCATGTTACACTACTTTTCCTCATGAGACTTTGTATAACTCAGACTAAAATAACTTGCACTGAATCTGTTCCTGTAAAACTGTTTAGTGTTTGGACTTCATCTTTTGTTTTTGTGACTGTTTTTGTGTTTAAGATCAGAATGAATACATTCATACTGCAGAAAGATTTTTTTTTTTGAAAATATAAATGTATGTGTTGAAGTATGTCTTAAACCAGTTCTTAATTATTATTTCATGGTTTTAAATCTAGTAATTTATTGCTTCTTAGGTAATGATGATACTTAAAAAAAATTACTTTGTTTACTTATAAATTAAAATTCTCAGTTGTTCAGTCATAGGCTACTTCCTCTGAAATGCAATGGTAGTGGTAATTTCCTATAAAATAAGAAGGACCAAAGGGAAAATAAAATAAAAAAAAGAATGAAAAAGCCAACAAAACCAAAGCCCAGTGATTTTGTAGCTAAGTACACAACAAACAGGAAGGTCTGGCCCTTCTGTGTGTCATGTTCTCCCTGTGTTGAACAAAATGGGAGATCAGCCCAAAGCCTGGCAGTGTTTAAATCATGATTTAAGAGAACATTGGAATACTGCCTTGAGTATTTCATCCAAGCAAGGGCTGAATTGCACTATTTACCTTTTCTGTGCTGTGGTTTGCCAAGGAATTCTGCACTTTGTCCTTGTATAAAGTCGTGGTGATGCCAGTGGGCCGTGTGTGCTAAGCCATGCAGAGCTGGGACTGGATTTAGAGCAGGGATCTGGCTCTGACCTAAGCCCTGCCTCCTGCTGCTGCTCTCTGATATTCACCTTTGGAAGCATCAGTTCTGCTGGGGTAGCAGCACTGAGTGCATCTGATGAGAATCTGCTTTCTTCTCAAAAAGGTGAAGATGTGGAACCTTTGGGTGGAATGTTCAGCAGGTACCTTTTGATGGATCTGTTTTTTCCATCACCTGAGGTTTTCTGTATTGTCTTCAGGGAAGAGAAGTCGATGGAATTCTCAAAAATCACCAGTGTGGCAGCTGAAGGCTTGATTCATGGATTTTACTGACTTAGGTGATATCCATTCCCATACAGGAAATGATTTTGTTCAATTTAGCAGATTTCCATGTAGGTACCTGTCTGAGTCTTGCCAGTTTTTAACCTCTGTGCTTATTTGGTCATTTTGCCTGAGGTGTTCAACAGCTCAGAATGCTGGGGATAGATTACCCCCAGTTAGAGGGTTTTTGTGTCTTTGAAAGCTGCTCAGCTCTCTTCTGCCTTCTTCAGCTGCATGTAAAACATCCCACAGATGATGTAGTGCCTCATTTCAGTGTTTGTGAGCCAGACTGGAACTCACCTGTTTAAAAGGTGGCCCCCTCTTAGGATGTTAGCAATATTTTCTAAATAATTGTAGTAGTTAAAGTGCAAGTACAATGTAATTAAGTAGAAATGTCACTTTACAGCAGAGAATTTAACACAGAGGCAAAGCTCCCTCTCTGAAAAGAGCAGAGAGCATGAAATGCAGAGTTATTTAATTCAGTAGGAAAGGTTTACAACCCTCCCACTTTGAAACACAGAACAAAACTGTATTATTGGAATGGTAATACACAATACTTCTTAAAGCCAGAGGTGTCTAACCTTCTTTAAATATTCTTCAGAAGCAATCAGATGGCAAACACACATTTTCACAAAAGCAGTCTCTTCCACAAAGCAAGCAAGCTTTATAAAGCTGCTAAGCCTTATAAAATCTGTTATTACTTGTGTCCTTTATACTCTAGGTGTTTTAGCTTTTAAAGTGATATTATCAGTTTAATTAAAAACTTATCAAAGCCTACCTCTCACGCAGAAGCAATTCAGAAATTCCAAACACAAACATCTTACCGTGTAAATTAGATGCTAGAATCATATCAAACTGCAGGTATGTTAATTATTTAAAAAAAAAAAATCTCCCAGGCATTTAATGAACTAGATAACTAGAGTACCTTGTTGTTAAAGCTGGAAATGTCTTTGACCTCAGAGGGGATGGAAGCAGGTAATCCCTTTGGTGCAAGTGAGCTTTGATTTTTGTACTTAACTGTGTCTAGTAGCCTAAATCTTTTTCATAGAAGGTGATATTAATTATGGGCTGACATGACAAAAACGCCATTGAGGCCTTCAGAAATATTCAGCAACATTTAGAAGACTTTGGATCAGGTTTTCTGTTAAGGCCTGAGCTTCTGTAACTATTTGTGAAAAAACATACTTTTTTCATTGTGGTTAGATTGAACACCAGAAATAGCACACATTTTTTTCCTATGACTATAAAGAATGAAAAGTAAGATCATCTTATATCTATACTTCTTATATTCCTTTAATAAGGAACTTGGTTATGACTGAATTTTAAAAAACAGTCCTTGTGGGTTTTTTGGTCCTTTAATTTTTTTTTTTTTAATTTTGTTTGAAGACCTTGTATTGTTTGGATGAGTGCTGCAGTATGGGCTGATGCATTTGACTGGACCATCTTCCCAGGGTGTACCTGCAGCAGAGCAGAGTCAGGCATTTCACTGACAGATGATCAGTAACTCTACTACTTAAAAAAAAAAGTCTATTTTGGGTAAGACTGTCACTGTTACGTGGTGCTACCAAGTCTCATTGGGTGTAGGGTGAAAAACACATTTTTTTCTGTGAATTCTGGCATTCCAAACCATGTCAGGCCCTTGTCAAGTGTCTGAAAGTCTCTTTTAGGGCCATTATTCCCTGGGTAGAACCTTAGTGTGCTGAAAACTTGTGGGAACAAAAGTCCTGTCTGGAACTTCCTAAACAGTAAAATCAGGTTTCAAATTTTGCCCCTTTTAAGTAGGTTGTTAACAATGGGTTGATGGATATATATATTTAATTTGGTAAGTCTGTTTTCAAGGGACTAAAGTCATCTCAGTCCTTGCTTTAGCTTACCCTACACATGAATCCTGATCATTGTTATTTATCGTGGCAAATTACCCAGATGATGTCAACAAGGACGTAGTTAAATCTTTCTCTCTTCTTTACATGGCTTCATAGTCCAGAGTAAATAGGAATAATATGATTTTAATAACTAAAATTTACACCTTAGGCTGCATTTTTTTAGACTCAACTGGATTATTTATTAAAAACACAGTGTAAATAATGTGCATATTTTAGTGTTTAGAGTCCAGACAACAACCTGTGAATATAGGAATGCAGTTTTTTTTAGGGAAAAGTCTTATATTGGTGTAAATTTCCATAGGATCAGTGACTCATGGAATAACAGGTGTGCCTTGGCTGAAGATGTCTCTGTGGTTTTGCTTTGGGGTTTGTTTTTTTTGTTTGTTGGATTTTGTTTGTTTGGGTTTTTTTAATTTTTTTTGTTGTTTTGCTTTTCTTTTTGTAATTTTTGTGTTTTTTGGGGTTTATAGGTTTTCTTGGGAAGCTGGTAGGTGAAACTGAAGGCTTGCTTGGTTTAATATAAGAATGAAGTGTTTAAAAATCTAAACACAGAATGTATGGAATCACTAAGTTATTTTAAATTTTGAGGTTTTTTGGAAAATGAAGGGTATTGTGGGTTTTTAGACATTTGAAGATTATTGATTTCTCAGCACCCAACTGTAAACAATTATATGAGCAGGTGGAAACAATGTAGGGGGCTCCTGTAGTATCAATGCACTAAATGTATGTTACATATCTCTCAGCTTTCAAGATATTTCAGTTTTTAGTGCCTTAGAGTACATCGAATCCCAGAGTAGATTGAAAGTTTACTGCTGTGTTTTTTGAGGAGTGTTAGGTGGTTTTTTTGTAGGTGTTTTTATGCCTTTGATGTGTAACAAATTACTAATTCACTTTCAAAATAATCTCCTATTTGCAAATCCTGTCTAACTTTCTGATTAAATATTTCTATTAATCCCAACTTTAGATAATGGGATTGGATTTAGCGTGTCCAGAATCCTCTGGGGCCTGTGGTTGCTGCTAGAGAAGTGTTGTAAACCTAAAAACAAGTTGTTTCACAGCTGAATTGTCTGGGTTTCAGCTGTACATGCAGGCAAGCTGAGTGGAGCTGAATTTCTTGGGGGATTTGAAGCCTTTAGGTAATTGCATGCACAGCTCAGACCTCACAGCAAGCGGGGAGGGTGCCAGGAGACTCTTCTTATAGAATGGATTTTCAGGGCATACAATCCCATGGTATAAAAAAGAAATACTGACCAGATGATTATTAGGATGGAATAATTTGCCTGGGTCTAAGGCAGAACTGTTTTTCTTCTGCCATTCCTAGGAAATCCTAAAAATCAGAGGAAAACCATTGATACCAGAGGAGCTGCAATGCCTGAAGTTTTTTTAACATGTGCATTCTCAATGTTTTCTCACCAGCTCAGTCCCCTTGCCAACCTGATTGTACACTTTCACAGGGTGCATTATTCTGGGCAATTTTGATATTGCTGATGAAAATCCAAACACTTTCAGATTGGTAACAAAGGGCAGCTCCTAGCTGATATCCTCACACTCACTTCCATTGTTGTTGTTCTCAAAGCGTGCTTTCTTTTGTTGTGTGTTGTTTTAAAAGGAGCATGTGGTGTACTCTTGACTTGAATGGATGGTGGAGGAAGAAGAAAGGATTTTCCTAATGGTTCAACAAGAGCACTTGGTAAATAATTTATCATCATCAAGTGCCAGCTTTATCTGGAAGCTGACAGGTCTTTCTTTTATGATTCAGTGGTGTCTGTGCTGACCTGCTATACATGCTGCCCGTCAGTGTTTTAAATCTGTTCTGGTGTTATCCCAGCCCCTGTTACACTGATCCACTCCTTTTTATGCTTTATAAAGCATCTGCTGATATTTATGAGGTCTGTGTTAGCAAATGTAAGAGTAAGTATTTTAAGGCTCATTAATATTTTAAGTACAGAAATACAACTTCTGTATTTGTGTGTGTGGCAGACGTCTTTTTTATGAGAACTGTAAGAAAGTGATTTTGCTTATTGATTGACATTATCAGGCAGCCAGGCAGACACTCCAGCAGGTGGAATCACCTTTTTGTGTTGATGTCTGCCAGAAGTTAACAGCAAATGTGATGCCCTTTCTGCCAGTGAGAGCTAATGTGCACAGAGGTAATGGGTTCTAAAAATGCTGCAAACCTTAATGGTGTGAGATCAATATTCCTGCTGCTATGGGTAAAATGCTGCTGCATATATTATTAAGACCTTCTTCAAAATTGAATTACTTGAAGCACTTTTGGACTGTTGGAGGATTCAGTATTTATCTTCACAATAAAATACTAATGGACCTGTGTTTGGGGAGATAATGTTAATATTTTTCCTCTTGCTTAGAAATATGAAAACCGTTTTTGAATGTAGAGATGAACACATTGATGCCCACAAATCTATTGGTTTTCTTGATACTGGGTAATGTTTGGGACTGGGGGAAAGTTAAATTAGCTGGTAGAGGAGCTAGATGATTTTCCAAAGATTACACATCTGCCTGCATGTATTTTTGTGTCCTGGAAAGGGAATGAGCAGGAGAACCCTGGTTTGTTCTCCCAGCAGAATGTTCATAACCTCAGCAGCAATGGGACAGGTCCCCAGAGAGGCCTCAGGAGTGCTGCAGGATCTTGGATATTTTCCAAGCCCCAGTGTTTGAATATTAATGTGTGTGTGTGACTCTGAGGTTATGTGTGTTAAGTGCAAAGCATACAACAGCTCCTCGCAGTGAATTTTTTTAAAAATTTCTTATCTCAAGAATGTTCTTGTGTGTTCTGCAAATTATCCTGTCAAGATTTAACCTGGCTTGTAATACCTGCTTTTGTTTAACTCTTTGTTTGGAACTGGTGTTCAGACAACTTCTGGGAGAAGAGTTTTGCCTTCCTGATGGTTTCCCTGAGGCAGCCAGGGGAAGGCAGTTAAAGTAAAAAAATGAGGTTTTTGACTAGTTAGACAATCATTGGTTAAACAGGCTGGGTCAAAAAAAGAAAAAAAAGAAAAAAAAGAAAAAAAAAGGAGGGGGTAGCTTAAATACTTCAACAAGAAATAAACAGAACTGGTTTTGACTCTGGTTGAACTGAGTTACCACTGAAACATATTACAAATCTGTAAATATTAATTGCAATGAAAAAGTTACTTCTTAGTGTTTGGTTGGTTTTGGTTTCCAGAGCAGTAAAGCAATTGCATCTGCACTGAAAAAAAAGAAAAAAAAGAAAGCTGGTTTCCCCTTGCAGAAGGCAGTGCTGCCAGGGGCTGTGCCAGGACTGCACCTTGATTGCCTGGTTCTGTGCTGGGCTCTGCCCTCCTCCCAGCACTGGGGGCTTCTCCCTGTGCCATGGGAGAGATCCAGCCCAGCATGCTCAGCCTAGCACATGGAAAACGAAATATTGTGGCAGAAGCACACAGTCTACTTTCTACTCCTGGACAGATGGGCAAAATCATAATTCCCAGAGCCTGAGCTGCGTGGCTCTGTGTTAGATCACTTGTCACAGTGAATGTATTCAGTGTTCCACAGCATTGGCATAGTCTAACAGGAACAAGTAGCAATGCACTCACTAATCCCCCCAAACCTTTCAAACACTGCCTTTACTGTAGGGGTTTGTTCAAACTCTGGGAACAAACGTGGCTTTGATGTGGACTGGTGGGAACAAAACAAGGCTTATGAAAAATGAGGTATAAATATTGTCATAAGGTGAGAAGCACATGGAGTTCATCCTGCTCAAAGCCATGTTTGGCATTGATCTACCAGATCTTCTGCCAGCTATTTTTCTTTTTATGCTTCCCCCTCCAGTGCCAGTTGGAAAAATATAAAAACTCTACTCATTTTCTCAAGAGAAAAGGAAATAAATTTTCCTATGTTTGTGTATATGCGTGCACCCACGTACATATGTGTGTGTATATACATATATATAAAAAACCTGTATGTGTATCTATATATGTTAAAATCTCTTTTTCCATGTCATAGGAAAAAGTTTTAGTAAAAATAGGAGACAAAAAAGGAGAAAAAATACAGACTTGGAGCAACTGAGGCATAGCATGCAAAATATGACCATTTTATTATTTTTACTCTCATGTTTTTCTTTCTGCATAAGGTGTCTTGTAAATTATTTGCTAATTTAAAGTATGATGTTTATAATAGATAATTCATGGATAAGTTAATTCCTGCAGTGTTCAGGCAGGAGAAGAGAGGAGCCATGTTGGAAAATCATGAATTTAGTCCAGTATCCCTGTTTGTCTTCTCTTTAAATATATGTGCTTGTAAATGCATAAAAATGCAGTTAATATTGAACTATAATATGCACCTATGTTTTATTGCTAATAAGTTTAAATCTTTGCAATGCAGTAGGAACTCATTCTTGTTTGGCATTTCAGTGGGACATTTTTATCGTGATCTTTATTTACTTTAATTTTTAAAAAAAATTTATTACTTTTTCTGCCATGGAGCAGTAAGAGTGTCACAATCCCAAACATTGTCAGCAGTTCTTTAGATGTAGGAACCTCTGTTCTCTGCTGGAGAATCAGAAGTTGTGCAGAACATTCCTGCCTTGCATGAGCATGACTCTTGCAGAGTCCCTGTCTCTCTTACGAGGTGAGGAACTACAAATAAGGATGGGTTTTCAGAAAGCTCCACTCATCTGATGGGCATGTGAATATATTTGTAATTATAATGAGTCTAAGTCTATGGCTTAAGCCTGAGAGGCAAATGACAGAGTTTCTGATAAAGAGGACTTAACAGTGACTGCAGGATATGTGATGCTGTGATGTAAATGGGAGAGTTTTAGAGAATGCTGCATTTTCTGAATAAAGGAATATTTTGGGGTGTCATTGACAGGTATATCCAACTGGGTTCCTCTGGAGTTGCATCTAAGCAAGTTTAGCAGCTGTGTCTGTGTTGATAACAAGCAAACCTGGACTACAGTGCAGAAAAATGTTGAAACTATATCTTCAGTCGACATTTTGTAGGATGGCTTCTTTTCATATTTTGAGTGTAAAATACTTCAAGGTGATAATTCACTGTCCTCTCTGTAGCTGTAGATCAGGTCCTTGTAGCTAAGATGAGTAAGCACAGTAAATCTCCTCACCTAAGGACCAGTTTCACTGTCCTTCAAGCTGCATTTACCTCAAGCTGTTGGCAATCTGGAAGGCTCTGTAGGGAGATTGGGCTAAAAATCCCAGGCAGTGCACTGGACTCCTCAGTGTGGCTGTGCTGACACCAACTCTTGTTATATGTGCACAAACACAAACTCTGAATAGCCCTGAATTGCTTTTTATGGTCACTAAATTAAAATCTTATGATTTGAAAATATTTGTGCTCTCTGCTATCAGAGTGCCATAGATGGGGACAGACCATTCCAGCCCTGGGCCAGCACAGCAAGGGGCTGGAGCTGCTGGAGAGAGCCCAGAGGAGGCTCCAGGATGGGCAGAGGATGGAGCAGCTCTGCTGGGAGGAAAGGCTGGCACAGCTGGCATTGTTCACCTGGGCAGGAGAAGCTTTGGGCTGAGCTCAGGGTGGCCTTGCAGGGCCTGAAGGAGCTGCAGGAAAGATGGAGAGAGACAATTGGCAAGGGCTGGAGGGACAGGACCCAGGGAATGGCTCCCAGTGCCAGAGGGCAGGGCTGGATGGGNTTTTTTTTTTTTTTGTGTAATTAAGTCAGTACTTAACAAGTATTTGACCACTTGTCTATTTTGTTGGAAGTTTCATACTTTTTTTCCCTTTTTTTAGACATCTGCACTTAAAACATATTTTGATATGAATGTATGAATCATAGAGAACATGATTTCTCATATCTAGTGGCACTTTATCTGTAGAAAAGTGTTTAGTTTTCCTTGAATTTTTAACCCTGCAACAAAGGCAAATGGTGTTTGCCTTTGTTACAAGTCTGTTTAAGCTGTAAATTCCCAAATTCTGAAAATTGCTACCATTGCCTTGTTTTTGTGTAGATACAACTTTGCTTCTTGAAGTGTTTTTTTGTGGGTGAGCTGTAAAGGCATATTTGTGCAGAGGTCACTGGCTGATGATAGACTTACACTCAGTTTTTCCATACACTTGCAGATACTTTGTGTATATATAGGTAAAACTTTCAGAAGGTGGAGTTTAATTCTGGCAAATAGATGGGACCAAAATCTTTTCCTACAAAGGATGTGACTGCTTTCAGTTCACCCCTCTGTGCTGATTCCAACGCAGCTCTGCAGAGCTGGGTCCTGTCTCCTTGTGTTGTTTTGGAGGAGAATTTGCATTAAGTGAGTCAATCCTATATAATGGACACTTTGAGTGCTTACAAAGCCATAACTACTGTGTTACTGCTGTTCCAGCACCAAAACATTTGAGAGAAAGAAGGATTTGTCTCAGCCACCTGGAGGGATTTTTGTCCTCCTGAGTGCTGTCTTTCCTTACTCTAGGCACAAGTAGTGGCGTGCAGGGAAGAACCTCCTTTGTAATTTCAAGGTGATGGTTGTAAATCAAATGTTATTCCTTACATTTAGGTTCAGTTGCCCTACAGGACAGAGAGCAGCCATGGATTCGAAAATGGATGGAACTGTGTGTAAACAGGAGGTGCAGAACAACTGATTTCACCTTCACAGAACGAGTTATAAATTTTGTAGCAGTTGGCACAGACCAATTCTGCTGTAACTTATTACACTTGAGGCATCTCAGAAAGGTGCTCAGGATCTGATTATTCAAAAAAATCCTTGTTGCCAGAATAACATGTTGGGTTTAGTCTTTGAATTTTATGTGAAATAGCCAATAAAATACAACGTTGATTTTGAAAATATACTTTATATTTATCTCAGAAGTTGCATTAGAATGATCTTGATTTCTATATCATATACTTGGCACATATTTTATGTGTGTAATAGCATTATTTGGACTTTCCTAGGGGTGTCATGATTTGTTACACTGGGGGATCCAAAAAGCAATGTTCAAGAAATTGAAGGTAAATACAAAGCACTAATACAATTGGGGTAAATACAAAGCAATTATGAGCATGTGCTGCTGAACTCATATAGTGAATTCTTTTAGTGAAATTTCTTATGGTATTTGCAAAAATAAATTTTCCTCTGCAACAAGAGTTTGAAAACTTACATTCAGAAATTATTTGCTATTGAGAACTCTTATGCAGATTTTATCCAGAATTTAATGGATATAATTCATAGCAATATAATGCTGTTCAGGTTTTAATGAACTGAAGAGTCTGGTATTTAGAGGCTTTTGTACACAGATTTCCCTTAAAGACTTCACCCTGGAAAAGGAATTTTAAGAGATTGGTGGAACTTGGTGTCTAAACTGGTGGTTAAGCCTGCAGTAATGGGACAGAGGAGTACTTTTGAGTGTTACTACTCAGCTGAGTTCACTGGATCTTGTATATCTGGTTCCAGATACAGAGCTTCTCCAGATACAGAACTGAATTCTTCAGGCCCTGATGTACAGTTTTTATTTATATTTGTACCTGAAGAGTTATGTCAAAGAAATATAAACAGCCTGACTGTCCAGGCTGCTTCATCTCAGTCCCATCATTTCCTCCTGTTATAAAAGGTCAGCTGCCATAACAAGGCATCTTAAAACCATCTTTTACTTTATTTTAAGCAACATTGATATTAAGCAGCCAGGTAGGGGAATAGAGTGTTTCTGGAAATTTAGCTGTTTGCATACACAAAGCCTCTACATTGAATATTTCAAATGTGAGGCAGGAGAAAAGAGGAAAAGAAAAATATAGGCAGAAAAGCATGTAAGGATGTGATGGCAGTAGAATGAGTCAGCAAATGTGTTCCTGGTTACTCTAATTATGTAATGATAATGGCTGTCTAGAAATACAAGAACTTAATTGTTAGCAACAATTGCTTTGGTTTTGGGTTTTAGTTGGATGGAGGCTGATACTGGTTTCTGTGCTATTAATAGTAATCACCAGCTTTGTATCCCTTGGCTTTTATAAAGACCCCAGAGACCTAAAAGTGCTGTGGTTATCCCCATTTCACAAAGACTGGTAAGAAACGTGAGTGAGGTGACATATCAATGTCATTGAGGTGTTACCTAGAGCCTGAAACAGAGCTTTGTTCTCCAAAGTCCTGTGTCTTTGCCTGTTAGGTTGTTCTGATGTCAGTGGTGTTTTCACCTTGGAAGAGTAGAAATGTTTGGTTTCCATTGTAGCTATCAGTAATTTCTGTATAAAACAGTTATTGTCATAACTACAGTGTGTTATAGTAGCTCCCCAAATGTGAAAAACTCCCAAAATATGAAGCAATGCAGGCTATGGAATGCTGGAAATATTTTTGTTATATCTGGTGTTATTCCTAATTCACTTAAGGATCATAGAAAGCTCTGTGAGCTCAATCATCAGAGCAAGGGATTGTAGTTCGATGGACACAGTGTCAGATGTATGACAAGGGAAAAGAATAACACAGGAAGACAAAAGTAGATCAAAATACTTGAAGATTAAGAAGACTGAAAGTGAAGATCAAGAATGTCCAGAGTGAAGACATTTGTGTGCCTGAGACGCCAGGATCAAACTAAGCATGGTTATTGCATCCCTGAGAATAAACCAGAGCTTACTGGAAGAAATCTTCCTATACAGTTCTTTTGTCATGCTTGTCCCTTTAGTTGTAGTTAGGTTTGCTTGGTTGGTTTTTCAGGCAGTTTCTCAATGCAGGATGATGTGTCTGGGAGACTCCATGGAGGTGAGGTGTTCCCAAGCAAGGACAGGCTCTTCCCTGGGCTCAGAGAACCAGGACAGCCCTGGCAGCTCTCACTGCTGAGCTGCTCACAGAAGGAAAGGCTGCTGGAAGTTATGGCTTTGGTAGGTCTGGTGAGCTGCATGGTGAGGCTGGGTGTCGAGTTAAATGTTTTATTGGGGATATCCCATAAAGGTCTACTGGTTTGTTTGGTTTTGGTTTTTTTAAGACTTATTCCATTTCCATAGCATGTACACATTTTCTAGTGGGCTGCCAGGATTAGGGGGAAAAGATGCAGTATAAAATTGATTAAAAACAGTGGGGCTGAGGCAAGGATCCTTATATCTGATTGCAGGCTAAATCTGAAACAGGGGTTGTGTCCAGGCTTGTCCTTTTATCATATTTCTTATTCCCTTAGTCCTTAAACTTCGGGGTTTTTTTCAAATATGTAAGCAAGAAAAAAATATCCAGCAATTAAAAAAAAAAAAGTTGTAGATTGCGTTTTCTTTTGGTTATGAGGTTTTTTTTTTTAACAGAAATTGTATTATTAAGGAAAACAGACATGAGAATTTATGTATATGTAATTTAAATGGTTAATATAATTATGTTCATATAATTGAATCACACTTATGACTTGCTCTGGATTCAATGAGCAAACTCTTTGTTCAAAGAAGCATTACGGAGAGAACACATTTTGCTTTGCTGATTGAAAAGGTGGTTTTCTGATTTAGGAGTTACAAACCTTCTGATATCAATTATTTATTTTATTTTTAATGTTCAGTGCAAGCACTGTCACTTCTTGCTCTGTAATTTTTCCAGGACACACTGGTGAGCAGTTGCAGATAGACCTGCCCAGGAATTCCATCCATAGAGAGAACAACGTGCTGCAGCTGCTGAGAGCTACGTGTTGCTCTCCCTACACCTGGGAACAACTGCATTTCTCAGCAGCCAGTGATTAGCATTTTGATCTTGACAAGCACTTTCCTGTCTGAATACCAATGTTTGAATGATTGTTTCTGCCAAGCAAGGCATAAACAGCCGTTGCATCTATAGCTTGTAGTTAGCTCCTGCTTGCTAGAAGCATTTGATCAAATACTTGCATACTTGATTATGCCTAATACAGTCTTTAAAAATTCTCCTCTGATTTATAGTTGTAGAAAAAAAATGTAAGTTTTTGTGTCTAAATATGCTAAATCAACTAATTCCAGGATGAAATGCTTGATGTCTGAAAGAGCATCCAGTGTCAGGTGTTGTGATCTAATATGTTGGTGGTTCATGCCAGTGCTCCCAGCTACATGCAAATTAACAGTATTCAAGTGTAACCACACAGCATTTATAGTCTACAGATTAGCATAGCCTGAGAAAAATCCAATTATCCTTTCCTTGCTTGTTTGCCTTCATTATTTTTATTTCAGGGTACCTCTTTTATTAAAATTTCAGAATTATTTAGAGAACTAAAATCAGATTTATAAATAGCAAATGATAATTCAAATCACCAGGCTGAAGTATGAGAGTGTTTTGCCTTTCTTTTCAGGAAAGGAGACAACTCAAAAAGGAAGCCCAAGTCCCAGGAAACAGGGAAACAGAAGTTAAGCTTTGCAATGTGTTTATGCTTTGCTGTAAAACAGGCTAAAACAAAAACCAGCTTATGCTCCTGGTCCCATTTTAGCTGTTGGAGAAAAGCCTTCTGTCCTCCAGTCAGGGACAGAACAGCTGGAGAACATTGTCTTGTGGAGAGCTGAAAATAGCAGAGGGAGGTTTCATATAATTATAGAGTAGGTTTGGGGTGGAAGGGACCTCCAGGACCATGAGGATCTGGTCTGCCAGAGTGGCTCCTGGAAGTCTCCTTAACACCACAGAGTCCTGTCTGGTTAGGGTGTCCTGTGTTATCCAGGTGGCCAATGGCAGCCTCAAATGAACAGATTTGGCAGAAAGCTGGAGGGACTTGGAATTATAGCTCACATCCAGTTTGCTGCAAAAAATAAGAGCTTGGACTAGTAGAGCTTCAGCTTCTGGGCAGGACTTACAAGTTGCCATATGCTGATGGGCCAAGCTGCCTCTCAAGCCAATTTCCAACTGGCCTGAAGGATTTTGGATTGTCCAAATACAGTGGAAATTGTTTGTTTAAGCAGAGAAAAATGATACCACTTCATAGAAGTGTCTCTAGATTGCTGTAAGCTAAATGCAGCCTTCTGTCCAGGAACTTTGTTGTTTGTGGTTTTCATCTGTATCTGAGTCAAAAGGAAGGAAAAATGTTTGGGAATTGCTTGACAGGGAATGATGTTAATAGCAGTTAAATGAAATGGATTAGTTTGCCAGTTCAAGATAAGCCCCTGATCAGTGCCCTGCAGCTTTATTAGATAAATAATAGGAGATCTGACTGTGATAGAGCTCCCCAACTGTGAGACTGGGGGTGAGAAAGAGTCATGTCACAATAAAGAAAATGCTGAAGATGCTCAGTTATGGATACCTGTGAGGAATTTAAATTATTGATAGGAATATCCATCAGCAAAGAGGTCTTAGCCTGTACAGGTCACAGAGTGTGCTGATAGCTGGTGGCAGAACATTGAGAGAGATGCTAGTGGGAACCACAGGGAGACTGTGAGAATATCTTGAAGTGTAAAGAACAAAAGGAGGTTTGAAAATTGCATGAAGAACACAAATATATATTTGTGTGGTTTAATAGAGAAATGGGAGGAGATTAGAAGTACAACTGAGGGGTGTTTTTGGGGACCATAAAGAGCAGGGGTATTAATCTTTATATTTGCACGTGTCTTAGATTGCAATGCAAGATGTAACCAGAAGTATGTATTCTATCACCATCTGTTAAAGGCAGGTGGGGCAATGTTCTTCCTCTCTCCCATGACCCGTCCCTCATAACTCCAGGGGGATATCTCCTGTTAATGGGCCATTTGTTAAAACCACGTGGGGCAGTGTTCTTTATCTTTCCCACAACCCATCCTTCCTCCAGGAGGTATCTTCTGTTAATGGGACACTGAGTCCCACTGCATGGCTGATAAAATTACATCATCCCATTGGGAGATGCTCCAGCCAGGGGGAGGAGCCAAGAATTTCCTACCTAGATAAAATCTGAGATTTAGAACAACACAGTCAGCCTTTTTCCCACTGAATCCCAGAGGAAAACCAGACCCTTCTACATCACTGCTGATTCTTGATCTTTCAGAAGGAAACCACACCTTTCTACAGGACCACTGCTTCAACTGAACCACATCTGTCACTGCAGGAGGACTGCAGCCAGATTTAATCAGACTGCTACCAACACCCTGACTGACGGGGTGTCGGGCTGTATTCTGACACTGTCAGTGTTTTTGTACTACTGCATTTTATTTTAATTTTCCTATTAAATTGTAGTTCTGACTTGGGATCTCCCACTGGTTTGCTTTAAATCAGCACGACATGCTTGAGCCTTTTCCTAAAGTGGGAAGGCCTTTACAAAGTCTCAGACAGCATTGATGCTACCTTGGGGGTACTTGGTAGAAATGTAGTGAAGCATGAATGCTCCTGGAGCCCTTGTGAAATGGAGCATTCTCATGGCATTAGGACTGGGTATTGGGAAGAAATCTTTCATCAAAGTCAAGCTAAAGTAAATGAGGGAGAAGTACTTAGCAAGAAAATTCAGAATTAACAGGGTGTTAAATTGTGGCTGAAGATCCTTGTGGCACAAGTGGCCAGGGAATGCATAATGTCCTTGCAGGAGAAGAAAGTTCAGAAGGTGTAAAATGGATGTAGCCAGAGCATCTTTGCTGCTGCTTGGACTGTGTAGACAGCACTATCATTTGTGTATAAGCTGTACTTATAAGTTTGTGTGTTCTTCCAGGTTCTCCCTCTTTGAAAAGATTACATAGCCACAATTTCATTTTAGAATGGAGTTTTACAAAGAATCTATAATGGTTGGTTTGAAAGGGACCATAAAGATCATCTTATTCCAACCCCCTGCCATGGGCAGGGACACCTTCCCCTGCACCAGGTTGCTCAGAGCACTCCAGCCATGCTCTCCTATAGATTATTGGACCCCCTTTAAAAAAAACAACAACAAATACCCCACATTCCTAAGTTATAAAACCAACCTCAAAAAAACATCCCCTACTCATTTTTTATTTCACATCACGCTCTTCCCAAGTGATGAGTGAGGGTTTCCCCGGGTAACAATTCTGCTGTTTCACTGGACCACCAGTAAATTGCTGCTCTGTAGTGAACAAGGGTCAGATGCATAAAACAGAATCTAAGCTGGTAATTTTATGCAGAAATCTAAGGGCTCTTAGTACGTTGACCTCTTGTTTAATTTCTGTGTGTTACTAATTAAGCGTACCTTACAAATGTAAATGGTGTTGGTAAAGCTTCTCTTTGAGAGGAGTATAAAATACTGGGGTGGTAATTGATGATGAGATTGAATCCTTGGGGAACAGGCGAAGGAGAGGTGGGGATGACAGAATAAATGAGCTGAGAATCCAAAATAGTTGTCAAGAAAGTAAATACAGAATGTTTGAGGTGGTTGTGTAGGGAGTCTTAGCGGTGAAATAAGTAGGGAGCTATTTTCTAGACAACTGAGCTGTTTGTGAAGAACTACAACATGATGAAATTCAGGAGGCAGTGGGAACCCTTGGGAATAACAAAGCACCAGGTGCTGTTAATGTTGCAGTAGGAGCTCCAAGAATTATCAGTTCAATTTTGTTAGCTCGGGGCAAAAAAAGCCAAGGAATTTGGCTTTATGGCCATAATGAATAGAAGATAAGATTTTGATTGCATAGAGAAGAGCTATTTATTTGCTAATGCAGAAAGCAAGAGGCTGGAACTAACACAGGCCAAGTCTTGTCTCACCTCCTTGATGGAGTGACCGCTGAGTCACCGCTGGGCAGGGAGGCACCACTCAGATGGAAAGGTGACAGCCTGTGCTGCTTGCTGGAGTGTGAGGATTCTTGATCTTTCTGAACTGCCACTTTCCAACTCATTTTATGTCTCTTCACATCTGTGTTTTTCTCTTAACTACTAGCAGCTCGAAAAATTTTGTTATTTGTTCCTAACTGCTGTAAAAATCTCCCAACTCTTTTTTATTTTATGTGTTTTCTTTGGGCTGGTTCAGCACTAGTCTTATTCTTCAAAGCTGAGCAAGGGTCACAGAGCTGTGCTTTGCAGAATTTGGCATTGTATTTGAGATAGTTAATCCTTATTAAAGTGGGTTATGTGCCATCCATCTGCAAAACAAACTCAATGATGCCTTTATTATTTTGCCCCCCTCCTCCCTGCCAAGGATATTCAGAATAAGAGAGGAGCTTTGAGAAATTTTGATGAAACACGATGATTGAATTAAAAAGTACAAAAGTAGGCTAAATATAAGTAATATTAATTTCTCAAATCTATGAGAAATTTTGTATGGTTCATCTAAGTAGCAAAGGATTAATAATTCATATAAATCATAAAGGTTCAGTAAATCATGCATCAAGTTAAGATCCTACTTGCTATTACATTTTCAGACATTATGAGTCAGCAGCTTTATAACTGTAACCATCAGAATTTCAAATGTTAAATGTATTTTTAACACTGCTTAAGACTGCATAAGAAATTATAGAAGGTCACCCTTTTGAAAAATTTACCTGTGCATGTGTAATTTGATATATGTAACATAATCTATTATGCACATCAGGTTTATATTGTGCAATTTTATTACATTAAGTGCAGCACAAGCTGCATTTTATTTCACCTTCTGCCAACAAAGTCACTGACTGAGAGTTGCATTTCCAAGGCAAAGATCTGCCTTTTGAGAAACTTCAAACACAGAAATACCAGTTTTTACTAGATATGTCCAAGGCCAGGCCTTATTGGAGGCACAGCTTTTCTCAGAACTCTGCATCATCTTTAACTGAAAAAGAATTAAGCAGTGTGATCATGAGTCTGGCATCTCAGCCAGAAAGGCCAGGTATTAGAGGGAAGAAGTCAGCCTATAAAATCTGATAATTTTTTCTCATCCATTGGCCTGTCAATAACAATAATCAGAATATATCTGTACATGTTAACATTATGGTGTTTGTATTCACATATGGAGTAACATGTCTATAGAGACTTTTGAATTCTCTTCAAGAAAAAGGAAATTTGAACAAATAATCCTTTCTTAATAGAGAGGTCCAGTTTAACTTTTCACTAAAGATGTTAAACCCAAGGGCAGCTCATGTAATGCTGTCTTTACATATGATTATTTCAATCTTAAAGAATAACCTTAAATTTCTTCCCTGTAAATTTTGACCTCTGTAATGTTTGTGTATGATAGATTTAGAGTTAAAATCTATTTTGAACTATCACTTCAAAGACTCACAGAACCACTGGGGCTGGAAAAGCCCTCCCAGCCCATGGAGTCCCAGCTGTGCCCCATGCCCACCTTGTCCCCAGCCCAGAGCTCTGAGTGCCACCTCCAGCCCTTCCTGGGACACCTCCAGGGATGGGCACTCCAAACCTCCCTGGGCAGCCCCTGCCCATCCCTGCCCACCCTTTCCATGGGGAAATTCCTGCTGCTGTCCACCCTGAGCCTCCCCTGGCCAGCCTGAGGCCGTTCCCTCTCCTCCTGTCCCTGTCCCTGTTCCCAGAGCCCGACCCCCCCGGCTGTCCCCTCCTGGCAGGGAGTTGTGCAGAGCCACCAGGGCCCCCCTGAGCCTCCTTTTCTCCAGGCTGAGCCCCTTCCCAGCTCCCTCAGCCCCTCCTGGGGCTCCATTCCCTTCCCTGGACACGCTCCAGCCCCTCCAGGGCTCTTGTGGCCATGAAGGGCCCAGAGCTGGCCACACCACTCAGACTCACAGAATATTCTGCACTGAAAGGGAATCTCAAGGATCTTGAGGTCCCTCCCCAGTGCCTGGCACAGGGGGACAGTGTCTTCCCTAGTCATGAAATAACATGACCAAAGACCAGAAAACTAATTTGATGACAGGAAGTAACTTGGATTAATATACTCAAACAAATTAAATATTTGGGTTTTAAAAAAGAGGATAATGAAAACTCAAAATTCTCCAAATTTGAAGCTCCTCCTGCAGTGGCTTTGTCATTAAGTCTTCTTCTGATGGATCTGTAAGTAAAACTGAACAGGGACCAAGCACTGGACATCATTCACTTTGTGTGAATAGTTGCATAAGTGCTTCAGAACTGGGTACTGGCTCAGAGCTGGGAGAGTTACCAAAATGAATAGTGTGTTGAAGTGAATGCTAGGAGGCCCATTTCTTCAGAGAGAAATGATTTGGGAATATTTATAGTAACCAAGTGAGCAGGTGAGAGTACAGCCATTAAAATGTATTTAGATATTGCACCTTTGAATGTGTGGTTTGACACGGGGCAGCCCAATCAATTTTCCCAGAAGCAGGGCAGAGGGAAGATGTCACATTTACTGTCGAAGAGCATCACTGTGCACTAAAATACTTGTATGGCACTAAAAGCACTGCTCACATTGAGCCAGGTAAATGCTGCTGCTGGTGATGAAGAACAGTCAGTTATGCTACCTATAATAAAAACAAGTTAGTCTCCATAGGCAGAAATTGGCTTTATAAATCCATAGGAAGCAGCTCAGTGTTTCTTACGTTGTCAGGCTGGAAAAGGCAAACAGCAAAGCTCTCTGAACGTTGGAAGCTCTGTGGCCAGCAGTAAATGACAACACTGGGACACAGGCAGCTGTGGGACAGATGTGTTCTCAAACACTGAACTGCATTATTCATGGTGACACTAACTGCCAACCACTGCTTCACACCCAGGCACAGCCACACAGCTGAGGTTCTCTACACAGGAATTCCAGGGACAGCAAAGGAGTGATGCCCTGTAGGAAATAATTAGGGGAACTAAACAGTCTTACTACAGGAAAGAGACAGAACTCACGGGGTTTATTTTCAAGTGCTCAGGTGATTTGGGGAGTACAAAAAGTTAGAAGACTTAAAGACTTTTACTAGGAATTGTTAGCAGAAGGGGGAAAATGATCTTATGAGGAAGGAGCTGGGGAAATTTGGAGTGGTAGAGTGGGAATAAGGTTATAAGGGATATTTATGGTATTAAGCACAGCACAGAGTCATGAAATAATGCTTAGGTTAATAAATACCTGTGTACTGTACAATTGTCACTAGAAGGTTCTGTTTATGAATTAGACAACAGGGAGGATCCACATACATTTTTATTTTTAGTCACAAACTGAGCATTGATGAGTGTCATGAGAAGGGGGGGGATCCCCCTTCTAATTATGGTTTAGTGTGTTTGACTTCTGAGTCAAGGAGAAGGATCTCAACATTTTCAGTAACTCAGGTGTATCCCAACTGCCTGGGAGGAACAAATATTTACCAAGGATAGTGTTGACCTGTGGCATTTGCCAGTCGTTTTTCAGTCTGGTTGAAGCTTAGGGATTGATTTATGATTAAATTTTTAATCAACACAAATATTATACATAAAATCAAAGAATGGATGGTTTCCTTTAGCTCCTGTGCATGCCCTGTGATTCCTTTCACAAGAACCTTTTTGTTGGAACACTGACATTACAAACTGGCTTGTGCTCAGTGCTGGGAACTGGGGATGGACTGCTTGGGAACAGAGCTAAGGGCCTCTCCATAGGCAGGCAAAAATAATGTGGAGTTTGTTTAACTTTATTTCAAAACACTGATAATTTTTCATCTTCTAGTTTTAATGTTGCCGGGTTTAGATATGTGTTTTTTTTTGTTTTGTGGGTTTTTTTGTTTTGTTTTTTTTTTTTTTTTGTGGTTTTCTTTTTTTGTTTGTTTGGTTTTTTTTTAGTTGTAGTTAAATAAATGACTGAGCTCAGGGGATGGTGATGCTTTTAATAACTACAAACAGCAATACTTAGGTAGGAGGTTTATTTTACAAAAACCATTAATACTTTTAGTGCTGACTTGCTCTATAAAATAAGTTAATGTAACAGGTAAGAAGGGCTATTCTCCTTCTGCTTGTACTTTTTCTTGTCTAAGGTGAAAACAGTGTTCAAACTGGAACTCTAATAAGTAATTGACCCTAGTCACTAATTAATAAAAATAACTTATGTGACTTGAATTATTTTGTGTGCAGAGATTTCAGTTGGTTCCACTTAAACTGGCAGATTGTACATTTTGATCTTATTTTCTTCCATGCTTAATCCTTAAAACCTTATTCTCTGGTGGTTTAAGTTGTTTATCAAAGCAAACATCTCTGGAGCAGAAGAGTTATGTAAGGATGAACTGCCTTGGTTGTCCAAATTTCACTTTAACTATTCCACTTGAGTGGGAAGCATGTGAAAAAGTAGGAAGGGCCCACTGTAGACCAGAGGTGTCACTCTGCTTTTAAAAATAAATTAGAATTATTCAGTTAAAGAAGTTGTCTACTTACAAGTATAGTAGTGTGAGTACTTCCCAGGAGTGAGTTCCAGCTTCTTGAAGGCTTTTAGTGGGAATTCCCTCAAACAGGTCCCAGAAAATATTTGCAAAATTGTTGCTGTGAACTACAGCAACAGTTCTCTGCAGCATTCTGGAGCTGGAGTTGATTCTAAACTAAGAGACCAGGCAACAGTTTCCAGGGAATCTTTGTTCATGCTCACATGAAGGGACTCACTTGTGATGATGAGTAGTGTGCACATGAAAAATTGTTTTGTTTATAAACTCATCACCTCCATCAAAATTTACAGATTCTACAAATCCAACAAATTCATCCACTCTGGAAAATTTCCAGTAGTCAATGGTAACCAAACCATAATAATGGTAATAAAATGGTAATCTAATGAGATATTGATAAAGCTCCGTGTTCAGAGAGCGTGGAATCAAAAGGTAGGACAGCAAAGGAAATGGAAATATTTACTTTTTTGCCTGACTGCTGTCATTGCAAAGTGCTGAAGTTCTCCTCCTCTTATTGATAACAAGTAATTTTGCAAAGCAAAAAGATCTTAAGATTGGGTAACTTTCTTCTCAGGTAAAAACTTGGAGATACTTTTTAATCTGAAGGAGGGGAGGATAAGAGCAAAGCCTTACACAGGGCTTGTAAATGGTATTTTCTGGACAAAGCAGAAGCTGGTATTGACTCTCTTCATCTTGATGGCATTTGAATGAAACTTCTCAGGTCTGATTTTTGGAATGACCCAGTTTGTTATGTTTTGTGTGAAGGAGCTCCTCTCATTCACTTTGCCTGTCTTCCATCAATCTCCATGATGAAACTAGAGGCAAACTTAACCTGGATCACAGCACTGAGAGGGTCTGATGCCAGACATCTTTAATATATCATTGAAGAGATGATAAGGGTGCATGAGGATAGATTTTTCAGTTTATATATGGCTACAGATGACCAAAGTAGTTCAAAACTATCTGATATATGTGGCACTCCTTAAGCATCTAGAAGGTTCTGTATGTGCTACCAATTAATTTCTCCTTTCTTTTGTTCTGTTTGAAGATTGCAGAAGTCTTCAAAAGGAAATTGTACTAGATTTGTCACTTAAAGTTAGACACTTACAACACTGGAAAATATAGCTTGGATTTTTTTATAAAGTCTTGGAAAGTGTTGGTGAAGGCTGGAATCCAAAACTGGCAGCCAGGAGGCTGCTTCTGCCTGTTACTTCTGCAGTGGCTGCCTGAGAGATGCCCAGGAAGCCAAAGATCTTCCTGTTCTCTTAGAATTCCTTCTTTCACCAGTTTACTTGAACGTGTTGTAGCTATAGATTGATTTACAAACTCGGGGCACTCAGAGCTGGAAGCACTCTGTAAATTTTAGCACTGATTTAGTTATTGGTATTCAGCTGTATGGAAAATTAGGCTGGGCAGGACAATAATTAAATAATTAGATATTATAGAGGCTTCCATGCATTTCATTTACTTTTACAGGAAAATAATGTGTTGGTTGCCTTTATATTTAAAAAAATTTCAATTGGTTGCAAGAGAAACCTTCTTACAATATTGGAACTGGATGGTCTTCCAGCCTGAGCCATTCCATGATATATGGATGAACATTGGTTAGTGAGGGCACATTTAAGCAGATTATATGAGCACTCAAACCCTGCACTGAATGGATATCCAGCTTGTTAAAGCTCGTTATTGAACTGTTAAAACATATATTACATACAAGTGGAACAGATTATGTAGAATTCCATTGTTGCTAAAACAATGATGGATTAATCACATAGGAACTCAATTATCTCTTGTATTTCATAGATTTCTGCCTTGTATCATCGGTTCATGAATATTTGATATGCCAAGCATGCTTCATTGAAATAACTAATTGCAAATGCTGTGATTTACTGAACAGACTTTACTGGCGTTTTAATAGAAATATCCATTCCAAAGTAATTTGAACACAGATTGTGTGTTTGCTTCTTAGAAATTCCATCCAGTATAATAAATTTGCTGCTTTAATTGCATATTAACCTTTGAGAAATCATACCTCTGGGAAAGCCTCCTACTGGAATATACACTTTCTGAATTTGGTCATGACACACTTGCAGACAACTGCTGTGGCACAAAAGCATAATTTGCTGTTCTGATCATGCTGGATCCAGACCCTTTATTCTGTAGGCATTTGCATAAGGCCTCAGCTTCTAACAAAGCTGCTTCTAGGCTGAGTTATGTGATAACATTTATCATCTGTTTATAAGCAGGGGGAAGAAGGCCTTAACCTGCACCTGGGACCTAAAGAATCTCATGGATTTTCTTTGCTGGGAGCTCTCTTTTTTTTTTTTTTTTTTTTTTTTTTTGGCTTTTTTTAATTTTTTCATATAAACTTC
>VZTT01038697.1:37197-53044 GCA_013400855.1 Buphagus erythrorhynchus | reverse complement strand
TTTTTTATTCAGGCTTCTTTAATATTTTCAGATAAAACTTCTATTTCAAATGGGGAAAAAAATTAATGTTGCATTTGAAATTAAAAGCACATGAACATTCCTGAGCCTTGCACGCAGGAAACAAGGAAACTCTGGAGTCTTGACCAACATGTAGGACTCTGCTGTCTGGTACCTGGTTTTTGTAACAAGGTAAAAGAGAAGCCCCAGCAGCAGGAATTGGAAGAGGGTTTCTGTTTATAGACCAGGGGGCCTAGAACTGACTTTGAACTTTAGAGAGATCTCCTGTGTCTTTGGCCTCCACCAAAGGTAGTGTCAGGGGAAATCTGATGCTGTATTTATGCCCTTGAAGGTCTGAAGGGTCTCTGACTCCTGTAACCCTGTGGAACTCAGGATTTAGGATTTGCTGCAAGATTGTTTCATTAAGTTTGGACATGGTGCTTGAGGAAAGTCCTCTTTTTTACTCAGCTGGATAGAGAGATGATCAAATACTGCTTTTTATGAAAAATAATGGCGAAACTGCTGTTAATTGCAGTAACATACAGATTATGCTTATTATAAAATTTGTCATCATTGTGAGCAGACTTAAGTATTTTAATTCTTCCTCCACCTAATTGAATTGAGATTGTGCTGGTGTGTACCTGTACAGCACTGATTTGGGGTGGCAAATTGTGACTGTCCTAGGAGCAGACACTGTTACAGTGAAAAGAAGAGAGAAAATATGTTCAATTCATAAAGTGTTGGGGTTTTTCCCAAGTTTTTTACTACAATTCCTAACAATGTACAATGATTTTTGAGGGAGTCATTCAGGCAGCCTGGAATACTTTTTTTTCTGGTAGTAGATGTTAAGGTGTGCAGTGGTTAATTTTGTAAGATTTAAAATGCTTTTTAAACTTGCTGCTGAAAGTTTGTGGTTCTACTCTCATCTATTCTCATCTTCCTTTTTTTTTCTTTTTTTTAAACTATCAGGACAAAACTGACAGTGAGTTTACTGAACTAATTAGCCAAGGGGATGTGGGGAAGGGATGTTGTCATTAGTGTATTTTACCTGTTCATTCTTCCTTTCTGATGAGTGAAAGGCACTTGGTGGGGTCTGGAGACAAGACATGAAAGATGCAACTACAAACATTGATATTAGAAGGACATGTGGGTGTGAATGGTTTATTCTTTACACTTCCTGCAAGTAAAATTAAAAATAGTAATAATTTAAAAAAGGAATGAAAGACCAATCAAAGCCTCATGAAAATAATTCTAAAATATCATAAGAAAGGGGAAAAAATTCAAAATATCAACCATATACCTTTATTGATACTGGTTATCCTGTGAGGATACAAGTTTGGAGACAGGCAAAATCGAGGGGAGCCATTGCCATTTGTCCCACCCATGAGATGGGTGCATTTTGAGAAGGCAGAGAGGTGCAGGGGGGTCAGCTGCAAAGGAGGTGGTTAAAAGAGAGGGGGACACTGAAAGCTCCAGTCTGAGGTTCTCACAGTGGATTTTCTGAAGTATTATGTTCTGGTATACAAGTTAAATCTTTTTGGTACTAATCACAGCCCCTTCTCAGTTTAAAAAACTGGGTTAACGTGTCAGGAACAAAAGTAACACTGACTAAAGAATCTGCAAGCCTATTGTTCCACTGTTATTAAATATATTTAATTAAGAGTAATTATAAAGAAACTTCATTTGATTGTTGGTTGAATGTTTGCCTATTGTGATAGAATACATAAAGATAAATCTACTTGGCATGTAATTAATTCAAACTAGAAATGCAGTAGGTACATGACTACATTTCTATTGTTAGATTAGATTTCTGAGGATAATGAATTTAACCATTTAATTAGCATTTAACCACATATCTAAAAACTATTGAGCTACTAAACTTGCTAATTAAATTGTTGCAAATATTTGTTAAATAATGATTAAATATCTAAAGACTTTTGATCAGTTTTTAAGTTCAAGTGTTGAGCAAGTTTAGTGTTGCATAATAATGTCATAACTCTAGGTTACTCAAATGCAATGAAGAATACTGTTAGCTGCTGGTATTTAGATCAGATGACTGAAAATTTGTTTTCTGTGTTTTCAGAGTTTTCTGAAAATTGATGGCCTGTGTAACCCCAAAGTGAAACAGTTGTGGGCTGAAGGGGATGACAAGAGGAGGGAGGAGAAGGTTGAACCATTGTTTTTACAGTAAAAGAGAAGGGGTCTCTGTAGGATTGTTTTATTGTTCCTAGGACAGACATTCAGCAAGTTCACAAATACTGGCAGTTCAAAACCCAAGATTTGGATTGTTTCTGTCAGAAGCAGCCGAGCTGTGTGTGCCCTGTCCCCTGGGAAAGGCAATTTCTGTTGGTGTGAGATGCTTTGTGCCTTCTCTGGAATGTTTTCCTGACAGTGGTGAGGAAAAAAACAAAACAAACCTGGTGAGGTTTGAGCTGGAACTGCATTTCCTGCTCTGTGCTGCTCCTCTGGGGAGGAGGAGAGATCCTCATGTCTGATCACCCACCTTGGGGCTCACCTGAGCCAAATGGCTCATGGCCTTTGTTTTCTTGACTATTCCATCCCTGTTATTCAAAGTGGAGTTGCTTGAGACTCAGAGATCAATTATGCCAGAATTTGATACAGCCTGACACACCTGGCAAGAATGGAAACCTAATGTGAAGGCTTAGTTGGGAACTAGGCAGAGAGAAGGCTTAAACTTGAAATGTTTTGGTTCAAAGATGAACAAAACCCACTCGTCCTTCTTCATAACTTGTTGCAAACATTCTATTCCATGATTCATGATATCCTATCCAGCAAGACATCCAATGTATAGATCCTGTATTGACTTGTGCAGCAGTCCAGAAGCTCAGTTATTTAGCTAATTGAAACATCTCTGTTTTGCCATCCTGTGATAGTGTCAGGACAGTAAAGTTCATTAAAGCAACAAAGCAAACCTTTTGAAAAGGGAACATAAAAATAAATCACATGTGTGATTGGGTTTAAAGGCCATATTCTTTTGATAATAATTTTTTCTTTAAGCACTAGATTGTGTTTTCCTCCTTTGCCTTTTCCCACTTTTTTACCTGATGGTTGGCAATAGCACCTTCCTTACATGCTTTTGCAGCTTCATGAGTATTCACTTCCTAGTCTGAAAATCTCCAAATCTTTTTGTTTGCACTTATCTCAAAAGTGGAGAGTGTGGTTCTAGTCTGAGGTGCCTCTGTGCAGGTTTTTAGCTTAGTGTCAGCTGCTTGAAGAAACAGTTTAAAGGAAAACAGTAACATGGTAAACGAGGCAAAATTAATTTTTCATTAGAAAATTGTATAAAATGACCAGCTGAGCAGCAGGACAGATGATGAGTATCTGTCTGTTCTCTGTGTTAAATCTGTTGCTTAAAGGTTCTTTTGAGAGGCTTCTGCTGCACAGGTCACTGGAGATCCTGGTCAGGAGAGCTCCATCACTGTCTTCCAGAGCAGGACTCTATTCCAGAACTTCTCTCAGTGCCAGGAGATTATCCAGTTGCAACTCAGTGTTAGCAGAGATTCAAGGCATAATGTCCCAAGAAATTTTTGTTTTTTCTAACACGTGTAGCAGCTTTGTGCTTTGGCTTTAGTTGTTGCAGACTTTTTTTAGGTGAGCCTGGTAATGAAACACTTGTAAAATTTGAGAGATTTCTTTGCCTAGAGAATGATATTGGTGTGTGAAATATTTTTATTTTTATTTACTGCCTCAGGCAGTAAAGTAGAATTGCAGGTCTAAGTTTTTTCCCTGATGGTTTGCATGCCACATCCTGGAAAATCTCTCTTAAGAGAGAAAAATGGGAAGAGATATTAAGCATCCTGGAACAGTTTGGTTCCTCTTGCTGGTATTTAAGGAAACTTCAGGTGGCACAGTGACATGTGCAGGGCCCCAGTGGCACAGCAAAGCTTCAGCTGTAATGTTACACATTTGTTCTGTGTTTTGGTGGGGGTTTTCTTACCCTGTAGATGTGGTTGTTGGTTTGTCCTTGGGTGCACCTGAGACCTGGACTCCCCTCTCCTTAAGATCCACTTCCTTGCAGCAAGAAGCAGTGCAAGCTGTGCATTGCCAGTGGCTGCCAGTGGTAATTTTATTTCTGGTGGTAGAAGAAATGAGAGCATCAACAGCTTTTTGTGTGTGTGCATACAGTGATTTTTCTTTTGTTTTCCTAATTTTAGAGAAACACAGAACCATGGGATGGCCTGGGTTGGGAGAGACTTTAGAGCTCATTCCAAGCCCCTGCCATGGGCAGTGACACCTCTCACTAGAGCAGGTTGCTCCAAGCCCCATCCAACCTGGAAATGAAAACCTACTTTACTTTAATGGAAAGACTGAGACCATGTTATAATTAAGTACCAGTGCTCCAACCTTTTATTTGTGGGATTCCAGGTTGTTACAAAATTTCTGCTAAAGACTGAGTTGTTAGGTGCAGTAATATTGTACTTCTTCCTTTCCAATCTTATTTAAAATAAAATTAAGTTATGCTTAAATATTTTCAGTGAAAGAGAATATGGGCTGTTTTTTTGTAAGTTAGGAATACTGAGGATTTCTGTTTTTATGTGGAAACTAAAGTCTCAGTAGCCAAAATCACTACTGTGTCCTACAGACTTCAGTAGAGCACTAATTTATGTTCTCATCCTTACATATCTTTAATCACTGAGAATACAGATTTTCCTTTACACTTTTTTTAATTTTGCTTTTTTCCTTTCTCAAGGGTTGAATTTTTTTTACCCCTCCCAATTTTTTGTCTTGTGTTCAATCCCTGCTTTATACCCCTCCTCTCTTTTGTTAGCTGTATTCCATGTTAGTCATTTACTGAACTACTGTGATGTTCCTGTGTTCTTCCTGCTGTATGAACTCTTAATACACTTGAACAAGAGAGAGGCAATGATGAGCTAAAAGACATTAATAATATTTGTGTTTTCCAGATAAGAGCTGGTGAAATTGCACCAGTGAAAGTTGGAAAAACAGAGAACAGTTGATATTTGGTGTGATGTCACTGCTGATGATAAAGTTAGTGCTGGTGTCAAGGCTTATTTTCAATCAGGAAATCCTTAACCAGTTGTGTTGTGGCTTTTCCTGGCTCCAGTGGGATTGCATTGCACACAGTTCTTGTGAAATCTGCAAATCAGGGAGGGGTGGTGCTCTCTGTAAATACCAGACAAACACTTGATGCTGGATTTGGTGCAAGTCAGAGAATACCTCTCATGTGTACATATATATATATGTATATACATACACACATATATATGCCAATTCTCACACAGAAGTCTGCAACCTAATCTGGCACTCCAAAAAATAGTAAGCTTTTGTAAAAGTGCTGTACTTTCTATTTAGTTCTGCATGCTAGGCTGTGATTTTGTGGGAAAATTAGCCAGGTAGGAAAGTAATTTGACAATCTTCTGGGAATTCTACCTGTAGAGCATGCAGGAGTCAGGGTCCTTGGGTCAGTCTAATGCCATGTATGTAACACATGCATTCCTGCCTTGGGTATCTGATCCTGACATCAGCTCCAGAGCTTCCTGAGCACGGCTCATTCCTTTTCCTTAAGTCAGTTTCTAGTTATCATATTTACAAATCTGTTGCTTCTTTGTGGGTTTTTCTGTGTAGTGAGCCTGAAAAATGCAGGGGTTAACGTTGTCTAAAAATCTCTTTCTAGATGGAACCAATAAGGATTCAGACTAACAGGTTTTTGTTCTTAATTCAGTGCCATGTAAATTCAAGGTAACCAGGGAAACCAAGAGCTTGCTATCCTTACATACTTTGCAGAGTGCTTTCTGGAAATAGTGTTCTCCCATCTGTCATGATCAGTATTCTTTGAGAACACAATAAATGAAAATAACACAGGTAAGAAGCAAGAAGACAGAATCATCTTATTGTGCAAGTAATCATGCAGTGCTCAAAACTTATCATTTTGTTACAGATTTACTGGGAGCACTGGAAAATTACTAGATTGAAAAAAAACCTGCTGAATGCATGGTAAAATAGGGTGTGTCACAAATTCAGCCTTTTTGAGCAGTAGCACAGGTGCCTGGAGAGATGCAAATAAAAATGCTCTTCATTAGGAATCAGCTTTATCCCTAAATTTGGGTGCAGTAACAAACAGGCACTCTGTTTCTGAGGGGTTCCTCACTGGTGCTGTGTGAGGAACCCTCACATGTTTCCTCCCACTTTGCACATGGGAGCCAAGGGGGGCAGATGCTTCACTTTTTCCTGGTACATGGAGTTGTAGAGCAGATCCTCCTTTCTTTTCCCTCCTGAATTTAGTGTGGCATAAACTAGGGGCAAGTATGGCCCTGTGGGGTCTTGATAAGGAGGGCATGATGGATAATAAATACCCAAAGTAGGGACCCTGTACAGAGTGGTGTTGCTGACTTTACATCTCTGTGATGCTTTGTGGTCCCTGGGTGAGTGGAAGTGTGTTCTCAATGCAGTTTGTGCATATAAAAAAGTGTAAGCATTTGCTGTATCAGAAACAGACATAAAGCACACTCATGCTTAGATATTGGTCTAAATTCAGATTCTACCTAGTCAGTAATGCCAAACCAGTAATAACTTTATTTTTTTTGAGGGTGTGGTGTGTGATTAACAAATAAAAGAATAAATCTTTACCTGCTTTTAGAAACAAGCTTTTTGTTTAATATATTATTCCTGAACAGCCAGAAGCTGTTTTTCGTGGTGGACTTCAGGAATGGCCTTCACCATGTAGGCAGTGTTGCTTCCAGAGCAGTGGCAAATTCACTTCTGTAATCTGACATTTAGATTTCCATCTCTCTGCTATTAACAGATATGTGCTTTACTGTCTCTAAAATTAATTGTGAATCCTATGAAGAAATGTAGAAAAAGTTTCAAAACAAATTAAAAATTAACGACAAACCAAGTCAGATTTTTCTTTTGTGGCTTGTATTCTTTCACCTCCAGAAAACTAGAAGCCATCAAAGAAAGCAAGCATTAGATTCTAATTTGGAGTGACTTATTGAAGGAAAATAAGCACTAAAAAGCTCTAATGCTATTTTTTTGACAGCTCCCTAATTCTTACTTGTTGCTAGTACAAGCTGCATCAAGGTTGCTGAGAGCCCTGGCTCTCACCTAAGTCAAAGAGATGCATGGCCTGTGATCATTTAGAAGAAATGTTACCTTTAAAAACACAGCTGGAGATGGGTTTTGGTTGTTTTCTTGGGGTTTTTCTTTTTGTTCTTGCAGCATGTGGTAGAATCACAGCTGCTGGTTCTGCCACTCATATTCTGTTGCATCCATTGCCCAACAGCAATAACGAATAAGTAGGCAAAAACAGTAAGTCTTACTCATATTGTATTTGAAAAGAAAATCCAATACAACCCAGTCATTCAGTTAATTATTTGTGTCTGTATGTGCCAATCAATGTCTCACTTATACCAAATGAGGGGTTTATTTTTTCACTTTAAATTGTCTTCCCTTGTTAAAAAATAAGGGGTTAAAAAGGTCTGTGAAGTTAATTTCCCATGTGGAACTGCTGTAAATTATGACAGCCGTAAGTAGGAAACATGTTTCTTCATTAATCTAATATTAATGAAAGGCCACCTTCTCTGAGTCTTGCTACCTTTGTTCATGTTTAATAGATGTGTTTGCACTATTTGAAGTCCTCATTTGCATCTGAAGATGCAAAGGGGGAGCACCCTTCAGTAGTGTGCAATGATCTTTTCTTCTGACCAACAAAACAGGGGCCAAAGAAAGAATCTGAGAACTGAAATCACACCTGCCTTGTCACAAAGATACAAGTTGCTTAATTAAGTGCAGGAAAGATTCCTGTTTTCCGTGGTTCATGTAAATTCCAGTCAGATGTGCTGAGTTGGGCAGGGCAGTATAACCCAAGATACAGTGCACAACCACAATGAAAGGGGGCTCCAAACAATTAAAGGGGGTATGGGGCTGCACATCTGAGTCTATTTTATTACCTGTATTAGGATTGGGCAGCAGAGCTGGGGAAGGGAATGGAGCCCCAGGAGGGGCTGAGGGAGCTGGGAAGGGGCTCAGCCTGGAGAAAAGGAGGCTCAGGGGGGCCCTGGTGGCTCTGCACAACTCCCTGACAGGAGGGGACAGCCGGGGGGGTCGGGCTCTGGGAACAGGGACAGGGACAGGAGGAGAGGGAACGGCCTCAGGCTGGCCAGGGGAGGCTCAGGGTGGACAGCAGCAGGAATTTCCCCATGGAAAGGGTGGGCAGGGATGGGCAGGGGCTGCCCAGGGAGGTTTGGAGTGCCCATCCCTGGAGGTGTCCCAGGAAGGGCTGGAGGTGGCACTCAGAGCTCTGGGCTGGGGACAAGGTGGGGATGGGGCACAGCTGGGACTCCATGGGCTGGGAGGGCTTTTCCAACCCCAATGGTTCTCTGCCATTTTACATATGGAACAGAAAAAGCAACAATTTTATGTACCAGATAGTAAATGGGTGGAATAGTCACTTTATTAGCACTGTTCCATGGGGGCACTGATTGCTTTTTCACCCCATTTATATCTGAAACAATAACAAAGCAGCTTGGAAATCTACTTGGGTATTTTTAAAGTGCAGGAAATGAAAAAACAGCTTCTTGGAATCCTTTCCCACCCAGTTCCTGTGATTCTGCTATTGTGGCCGACCTCCACACAGTACTCTGCTGCTGTTAGGGTAATTAGAGCATTTAAGTTTATTAGTGCATTACCTAAAGGCCAATTAACATCTTGTAGCATGTGAAGGGTAGTTTAGATGCCACTAATTTCTTCTTGATGCACTTTTTAATAATTTTCTTGTGCTGTGTCTGTGCAGGTGCTCTGAATGACCTGTTGGTAAGAAGTGGGTGCAATAATGTCCAGTGGGTTTAGAACAAGGGCCATAGAAATGTGGCAGTCTGTCTAAATCCTGCTGGATGCTGCAATTGGAGCAGGAGGTTGATATTCCTTTTGAGAAGATGCAGGCAGAAATTTCCTATTTTCTTTACAGACTTACTCATCCCATCATAAGTGGTATCTTCATTTTTAAAGTGTTGATAAAAGATAAAATCTTGACCTTTTAAACGAGACTTCTTAGTCAGCTTAGTGAATTTATTTTCACAGTTTGGTGTATCAGAAATAAGTGACGGCAATATTCTTTGCAATAACAAACAAAATGAGAGCTTTGCAACAGTTTCCCATGTTTTTCCAAGGTATATTGACTTGACACAAACCAGCCTCCACACATACTTGTCACACAGGAAAATGCCACATCATTACTGCCTTTTACTCCCCAAGCTGTACTTCCCTTTTTATTATGTGTAATGTTCTGGCATTTCAATCTATATTTTAAATAAAAAGAAGTAATTTAAATACAGATGTCAAATATTAAATCTTTCTTATGTAAATTTCTGTTAAAGTATTAATTTTTTTAGGTAGGTTTGGGTAGATTTCTTGCACGTGTTTGCCATTGGATTTTGAGAATAATGCTAATTTTGAGGTAAGACGTGATGTGCTATGTAAGAAACCTTGTCCAAATGATAACACTCTAAAAGAAATACAATGCTAAATACAAGCCTACAATTTGTTTAATAAATCACATTTGTAGCAATTTTACAAATCATCATTCCTGTAGAGAAGAAATCAGCTATGCCCTTTTCAGATGGCATGTTAAAATGTGTCTCTTTTTTTAGCCAAACCACCACATTTTTTGCATTCCACCCCTTCAGATTCCCATTCCTGTGACAAGCTGGAGTATAAAGAACACAATTTTACAGGTTTGATGGAGAAAAAGTGCTGCAGTTCCCTAAAGAAGAGCTCCCTGACAGGTGCCCTAGCTTTTCCTCTATGGAGAGAGTTGTCCTGTGCTGTCCTGGGATGTGGCTGGGAATGCTGCTCCAAGGAAACACGGTCACACTTTCAGAGTAACATTGGTGCCACTAAAGCTTTGAGGCCAGTGGAGATCTCAGCAAAGGTTTTTGTAGGAACATTGTGTGTGTTCACCTTCCTGCAGGTAACACAGAGGGAATTTAAGAAATATATCGTGCAAAACAACAGCAGCAGAGAGTATTAAAGTAGTGCTGGTAAGATGAACTTTAGTTATGTGCCAGAAAACCCAGAACCAGGACAACTACCGTGTAAAGAAACTTTTAGCTGTTTCCTGTGCAATATTTTGCACTCAGCCTGCATTGCCAGGTCTCTGCAGGTCAGTAAAACCCCCTCCTTGTGCATCACAGACCTCTTTGACTGGGTTTGTTTTGTAAGATAAAATTTTACAGTGCTCACCTCATAATAAACAGGAGGGTTGAGGCACAGAGGTATACAACAAATCCTGTGAGTGGAATCACATGTCTTACCATTCCAGATATCCTTGTGATATGAGTAAAAAAAAAAAAAAAAAAAAAGGTTCTAAAGCCTGTAAAGGAAAAACAAAAACAACTTGAAGATGAAAACTGTGATTGCAGAGGTGGGTTGTGTTTCTGTGTACTGAGAATTAAAGGCAGCATAGAGGAAGTGAGAGAGGGATGCTGCATTGTCCCCTGGGACTGAAGGAGACCCTGGGAGCTGTAATGAGGCACCAGAGCTCTGATAGCAGGTGATAAACTGTAAAGTGGAATATTAACTTCCCAGGATTTGAATAGAATCAGGATGAGTGAATAATGAGGCATTTCAGTAACAAGTGGTTGGCGTTTGAGCCAAGCCCTGTGAGTTCCAATAAAACATCCAGTTAAATTTGATCTCCTTACTTAAAAGGGGGGGGCAGAGGGGGGAAAGGAAGAAGAAAACACTACAGAAACTGTCACAGCACATCTGGTCTGCAGCTGGGCAATTAATTCTGCCATAAATAAGAAAAATAATTTTGGCTAGCCTGGTTTGATAAACAGGTCCCTGGGTGGACAATGATGGAATATATTCAACAAGAAGGAAACAAGTGAACAAGGATAGGATATATTCAAACCCTAACCCTAACTCACCCAGTCAGGTTCCCTCCTAAGCTGCAGCCTGGACAGAGAGCTGGGTGGTCTCAGAGCCCAACTAATCAGCAGTCCAAGTCTGGGAAATTCAAACCCCCTCTGTCAGGAGGGTCTGAACAACAAACCAGGTTCTTGTTGCAAGGATCTCTGAGAGCTCCTGTGGTTTCTGTCTCCAACCAACAGCCCCACATAACAAGAAACCACCAAACATCAGACAAGCAGAACAGCCACATTCTGTAGGCAAAGGAGAACAACCATCATAGGATTCATCCTGCCTTGGAGAAGAACCATAAAACTGCAGCTGGATCTTATTTTCTTTATGCAGCAGCTAAACATACTCATATTCACTTGAAAAAATGAACCAACAACTGTCTGTAGCTGTTAGTTGTGCATTCCATGAAGATATCCTCAGCTTTGCCCTTTTTAGCTGGGTAATTTGCCCTGGGTTAAACTCTCCTGTGGCTTCCCCTGCTCTGTGGTTTGTCACAGCAGACCACTGGGCTTCCTTTGGAGCCATTTCACCATCCTAATTCAATTTGTGGTTAGGCTTATTTAGCTGTTATTTGCTTCATAGAACCAAACGTTTGAGAGTTTGGTGTCTGCTCATGAGTGCACTAAAACTGCTTTAATTAAACAAAAATTGAAGTTTGTTCTGTGGTTTGAAGTGCAAACATTATTACCAGCTTCACCAGTCACTACTTATTTTAGTAGAGAGGTATAACTGCAGCAGTAAATGCTTAACTCTAAATTGCACATTTTTATAAAGGAGACCTGTTCAGTGGGAGTTCTTTGTGTTTCACGGTAAAGGTTGAAAAGTTCTTAAAAAATGTAGACTGAAGTAAAAGTTATAATTTTTTTGATTGAAGTTGATTTTTGCTTTGAATGGAAATGTCTCAACTGTTCTCTTAAAAACTCTCTGAAAACTGTCTCAGTCATGTTTTGGGGTGGTGTTTCATTTCAGAATAGGATTGAGATTTTTTTTTTTATACTAACATTATTTTAATACCTATCTAAAATTTTCAGAAGAAGTACTTAAAAAATCCTTGTTTTCTTAAAACACTTATAAACTGATTATTTGAGAGACATTTCCCAGATGTGGCTTGAGGCTCAGCTGTTTGCATTCAGGTGATAGTCTGCACTAGGAGCAACTTGGAGTAATTTTTTTTTAAATGGAAACAAATAAATCCATATTCTTAAGGAGTAGAGAAACCATTCTAATGTTCATTCAGTTTAAGGGATAGAAAGAAACAGGCTGTGCAGTTACTGAAAAGAGCTATTTATTCATAAAGTTATGATCCTAGGAGCTCGCTGAAGCCCATATAGTTTTTTATCCATCTCTAGTCTGGGATTTATCTATTTCTTGCAATTGAGTTTTAAGTGATAATATTGTGTTTGTGGTAATATTGTGCAGAGAACTGGCATTTGGGTTAATGGTGAGGACAGTCCTTAACCAGAACTGCAGCCTGAAGCAAAGCTGTGGAAAGCTGGAAGAATGGCTCCAAGGATGGCAAAGGAAAAAATCCTCCAGGAGGCTGGATAAAATGATTGCTGCATTCCAGACAAGTTGCTTAGTTTGGCATCTAACACTTTCTCAAAAAGACAAATAAGTTCTATAATAGCCACTTCAAGAGATGGAGCACAGCATGCAGATTAAGACATGTTTAAACACTGAATTTAAATATGCAAATCACAGGCTGAACATAAGCTGCTGTTTCTACGTTTCTGGGGGCTTGTTTAGCTTAAAAACACACAACAGGCAGTGATGAATTAGTGCACCCAAGGGCAGAGTAATGCACTGTGCTCCTGAGAGATGGGAGGGTATTAGGATAAGATCTCTGGTTTACAGGGGCACAGGGCCTTGAGAAAGGGTCCCACTTGTTTCCATTTTTTCAAGGAATTTAGCAAGCTGTGAGAGGTCAGAATCCCTGCTCCACTGTCCCAGCCCTAGCTTTTGGCCTATAGCTTGTTTTGTGCTCCTAATGTTAGGATTTTATCAGAAATTTCATGTCCAATAGAGATATTTTAGCAATAGAAATAAATCAATAACTGTTTTAATTTCAAGAAATTAGTATTTTCTGATGAATAATTCTATTCTATTGAATTTCTATTGAAATTACTGGTACCCTAAGTACAAAGACCTCTGCATCAATTGAATCTCCTTCAAGATTTCCTTCAAGAGGAGATTGGTCTTCCCAGGGCACTGTTTTCATTGCAAGGGAAAACAAAGGGACTCAAAAAGGATTGGTTTGGTCCTCAAAAAGGGATTTTGCAAAGAAGTCCTTTTCACTTTGCAATGCAGTCCTTTTCTGCATAAGCAACTAGAGTAAAAATCTTCTAGGAATTGAAGCAGTACTGCAGGTATTGGCTAAATATTTTTAGCCAATGAGAATAAAATAGAGGAATAAAACCAAATACTTCTTTGTAAACTTTGTTTATAAATCCAGAGTTTTTCCATGTGTTACCAGATGTTTAATTTATCATGTCAGCTCTTGACATTTTTCTGATAAGCATGTAAGATAAATCTATCACATTTTTTCTTTTTAACTGCAATTGCATTTTCAGCATAGGATGCACTGAAATAATAGATTGCTTAGCAAAGTAAACATTTGAAAATGGTGTTTAGAAATTCTGTGTAAGCAGTAATTAGGGAACTGCTTGTCAGTTTTACAGCATTGTGAAATATTATGGCATATTGTGACTTTATTTTTACAGAATCTGTTACATACCTGTCACGTTAATTCAACTAGAAAGCATGCTTTATGACAATTCATATAATATCATAAAGGCAGCCAGTCATGTTTGTAACTGAATGATTGCATGTCTCAATGTTGAAATTAAATTGGAAAGGAAAAAGAAAGTGCAAGAAGATTAAGCTCAGTATAAAACACATTTTAAAGGATGCAGATTTTACTTTGCCATTCCTCTTGCAATCAAAATATTTTTAAGATGTGAACTTGCTTAATTAGACATATCTACAGAAATTAATATTCTGTCTAGTGTTGACAGAAGTGATCACATGAACAACAACATAATACCCAGCACTGATGAAAAAAATTTAAAACTTTTGTTATTGTTCAGTTCTTACAGGGCAGGATGGATTTTTAACATTTATTCAGTGACTCTGACTGTGTTAATTCTTCATTGGTCCACGTTTACTGTTGACCAAAATGGACTCGTGGCTCTTCTCTCATAACAAAATGTAAGGTTTTTAAGTAACTAGGTTTAATTTTTTTCTAAGCAGATGGATGGACCCCTGCAAGTTGTGTGCTATTGGAAATTATCTAAGGTTTGAAACATGAATTTTACTTGCTGTCCTTGTGAACTGCAGGCTACACAAATGAGAAGGAATGATCATTTATTTCTTAGTTTGGTCATTTAGGTTTCTGATATTTTGGGGTTTTTTAAGCTTAGGCATTGCTTGGAAGGAATCCAGTTTGTGTGATTGGTGTCTCAAGCCTGTCTCCTTATAATAAATATGATTAGGTCTTATCTGTGCATCTTATTTGCTTTGTTTCCATCATTTACAGTTGTTTTTAGCAGTCAAAGAGCACCAGGTGTCAGCTCAAGCATTTTTACTTGGCCATATCTGCATCGTCTCCTCTGCTGGGGCAGGGACAATAAAAAGGTTTACAACATTTCTGTGAAGTGGATGTTTTGGAAAAGTGGGCTTGCAATCTCTGAGGCTGCTTTAAATAAGTTATTTGACTTTGTTGTGTCCTCCCAACGTGCTGGAGTTGAATTACCTGGAGTTACACACAGCTGGTGCTGCTGGGCAACCTTATCACACTTTCTAGATGGTTATTTCCCTCTGTATAGCAGTTATAATTAATACTGTGTAGTGAAGCATCCCTCTACTGATTTGTTTTTATTAGCATGGCCTAGAACAGTGATAGTCAATATCATTAAATATTTTTATCCTTCTTAGATAAAAGTAACAGAGTGGATATTAATTGAACAAATAAAAAGGCTTTATGAAACATTGTTATATGGATATCTATATACTTTATTCCTCTCTGAAATGGTGCAGATTTTTCCAATAATATTTACCACAAGCTGAAGTGTTTTTTACACCAGTTCAAAACAGAAGTTGTTAATAACAGTGATAGTATTTACTAAAAGGAGCTGTTGCTCACTTAAAGCTAGTTTAATATTCAAGATTACTTTTTTCTTTGCTTCTTGGTTTTATTTCCAACTTTCAGATTCAATTTTTAAAAGTCTTGCCAACGTTTTCAATTATAGCAGGACTTGGACTTCTGTTCCTTGTTCTGTGTCCATTCCCATCATGTTCCAAGGGACACAAGCTGATTTAAATGTTGCATTAATGAACAAGAGAAGTACTTGGGAAGTGGGGACTGTGGTATTATTTTCTAAATTAAACCAGTAGACGTACTTCTATTTATATTTTATTTGACTGTGCTTGCTGTGTGCTGGGATGTTCAGCATATGCACCCAGCTTCAGTTGGACAGAATACAATCTTAATTAAATGATTCTGGAAAGGCTGGTAGATGTACTTTTGGGTTCCAATATTCTTATTTTTTCTGTCTGATTTATATATTTGAGACAGTTTTTTGTTGACCAAGTGGGAAATCTTAGGAGATTATGACTGCTGACTTTGAAGATCCTAATCCTGTAACAACTGATTTTAATGGCTCCTCAATACTAATTACTGCTTAAGCATTTGCTCTCTTTTATGAATCATTAAATAATAAGAAACCATGAATAAAAGTGGTGTGGTTTTTAGTTCCAGCTGAATGTACTCTCTCATAAATGCAGATAAGTTTTTTCCATTTTGTTATGTAGTCTTTGCCACTAAATGATGCAAATATATTCTATATCATAGAATCACTTAGGATGGAAGAAACCCCTGAGATCTTCAGCCCAGATGTTAACAAGGCACTGGTAAGAATACATTATATATATATATGTATATAAAATATAT
>VZTT01038697.1:0-26609 GCA_013400855.1 Buphagus erythrorhynchus | reverse complement strand
TAGGTGTGTTTTTGCCATATAATTTTATATATATATATATATATATATACACACAGAGTTATTGTTATATATACTGTTGTATATACACACACAGAGTTACCAGAGTAACTCTTCACACAGTTGTCCAGTTCAACACTGTCCATCTCTTGGCAGTGTTTCCTCTGATCTCCTGCCATGTATTTGCCCTGTGCAGAGCTCTGTTCCCAGGGTCACATCTCGCTGTGTTTGGCTGGATGCTCCCTGGGCAGAGCAGCCAGTGCCTCCTCCCCTGCTGGAGCCATGTCCCAGTGCTCCCAGTACCACAGCACCTTACCCTCTCTCTTCCCTGCATCTCTAAGTCCCTGTATTTCCCTTCCTGTCTGCTCATGGAGTTCTTGCAGACCACACTCCCAGTTTCAATCTGCTTGGCTTCCAGGGATCTTTCAGAACTGTTTTAACACCTACTGGCTTCAGGAGCTGTCTGGCTGTTAAACTTTCTGCTCTGTTTAGAAGTCTTGGTTATGTTCACAGTATGACGAGCTGCTAGCTCTGCCCTCCTCTTCACCTTTATTTCTAGTCTCTACAGATGATAAACAGAGCAGGAATATTTCTTAATTTTTAATGCTGTTGTAATTATATGTAAGACAAAATTGAGGCAGAAAATAATGATCATAATTTTATAAAACAACCTATGCTACACATGAATTAAACATGACATTGCCACGGTACTGTTTGACTTCAGTGAGTTGAACTCACCCTTTTCATGTAGGAATCAGTGCTCTGTGTTCTGACATAGGAAGCTAATTGCAAAATCTACAGGACAATCTTAATAGGAAACTCTAAATAACTAAGTTCAAATGGAGGAGAGATGGAGGCAGGGGGGATGTGATTATCTACATTGGGATTTTGCCAGGGCACTAGTTCTAATATTGGAGAGTCGCAAGACTTAGGTATGAACTTAGAATCACAGAACCATGGAATTATTTAGGCTAGAAAAGACCTTTAAGATGGAGTTCAACTGTTGCCCCAGCATTCCCAAGCCCATCACAAACCATGTCCCCCAAGTGCCATATCTGCACATCTTTTATGTTGCCTCCAGGGATGGTGACTCCACCACTGCCCTGGCCAGTTGTGCCAATGCCTGACCACCCTTTTGGTGAAGAAATTTTTTCCTAATATCCATGAAACTAGTGTGTTGCTTAACCCTTGGTGATCTGTCAATTATTAAATATTTTAATATTCTAAAACTGTGTAATCACACACATATTTTGGTAATCTCTATTTACATGGAACTGTCATTTCCTGAATGACAAACTCTTACTTATGTATCTACTGTTGTCAAAATTCTCAAGTATTTGCGTAAGCTACATTAAGAAAATTGCTATCTGAAATATCTCTCTGGAACACCTGGCATGAGAGTGCAAATTATTTAATGGGACTTAACATCTGATTTAAATAGTCTCCTCTCCAGCAATCTGCACATCACAAACTTAATCCACACAGAAAGTGCAGAACTGACAAGATAATGCACTTGCTGTAAGTTTAGCTAGACTGTTCTGGGGAACTGGGGTAGAACAGTGTCAGATGTCAGCAGGGCTGTGGCTCAGGACAGAACCTGATCAAACCTCACTGACCTCACACAGCACCACTGACTGCAGAATCTGGGGGTTCTGGTAGCTGAGAGCTGGCCATGCACAAACACCCCAAACTCCCTGCCCTGGGCTGAGCCAGCGTGGGCAGCAGGGCAGGGCAGGGGGGATTCTGCCCCTCTGCCCCCCAGGTGAGACCCTGAGCACCTGCAGAGCTGCCCCAGCCCTGGGCCAGCACAGCAAGGAGCTGGAGCTGCTGGAGAGAGCCCAGAGGAGGCTCCAGGATGGGCAGAGGATGGAGCAGCTCTGCTGGGAGGAAAGGCTGGCACAGCTGGCATTGTTCACCTGGGCAGGAGAAGCTTTGGGCTGAGCTCAGGGTGGCCTTGCAGGGCCTGAAGGAGCTGCAGGAAAGATGGAGAGAGACAATTGGCAAGGGCTGGAGGGACAGGACCCAGGGAATGGCTCCCAGTGCCAGAGGGCAGGGCTGGATGGGATCTTGGGAATTAGGAATTGTTCCCTGGCAGGGTGGGCAGGGCTGGCACAGGGTGCCCAGAGCAGCTGTGGCTGCCCCTGGATCCCTGGCAGTGCCCAAGGCCAGGCTGGACATTGGGACAGTGGGAGGTGTCCCTGCCATGGCAGGGGTGGGATGGGATGAGCTTCAAGGTCCCTTCCAATACAATCCATTCCATGATCTTGTTATTTCTGTGATGACCAGGGTATTCTGCAATTTTTGTCCATTTTTGGTTTTCCAGAAACTGCTACTGAAATTTTACTAATATCAGTAGTTACTGATGTATTGACTGCTTGGCTAAGTACTGCTGTCTTTGAGGAAATGGAATCAAATCATTCCTGTAAATAATTTATGATATTTAGAGTATCATCTGTATTCAGTTATTAGTTAATAATAATTATTATTAAGGATTTAACTCATTTATATTTACTAAAATCTATTAAAAATGTGGCATTTTTATATAGAAGTAAATTTGACTTATGAATGTTTATTTTTGTGTAGTTTGGAATATGAGAATGAGAACTGGAACAAAAGATTTAACACAGTGATTTAAGCTTTTTAAAAAATCACCTTCAGGTAGGGAACACGTGTAGTCATCATTCTGCTTTAATTGCAAACTCAGCCAATATAAATGTTCAGCTTTTGACTTAATAATCTTTGGTTTTGGTGCAATCAGCAGTTATAACACACCACTGCTCCCAACCCCAAGCCAGTGCTGTCATTTCTGGAGAAATAAGAAGTCATCTTATTTTCAGAATGGAGGAGTATTACCTGAATTAGTATAATTGCAAGCAATATATGCAAATTATATTTCAAATTAAATGACACCTCATATATATAACCATAACACATATATTTATATCTGAGATATATATATGTATATATAAAGTGAAGTGTTCCATCTATTTTGTTTAGATGATACCAGATTCACAGTAGATTTAGGCACTTGGTTATCCAGTAATTCCTTGGAAACAAAATTTATGCCCAGTTTATTACCTTCTGCAACCTGAAATTCATTATAGGGATAAACACTTGGGGATGGTTCTCCCGTGTAAGATCAGAAGCAGAAGATTTGTTCCCCTCCTTCTGCATGCTCAGTGCCCAGGAAGGCCCTTCTGGTTGGCTGCTAAGTCACCACAAATCAAAGCTGATCACACCAGTTTGTCCTTTATGTCTCACTGCACATGCTCCAGCCTATTACCAGTGTCCTTCTCCTGCTGCTGGCAGCTCCTTCTCTTGCAGCTGAGGTATTTTTTGGTTCTGTACTTGATATTAAAGTCCAAACGAATCACAATGATGCACAGATTTAAGGTCATTCTAGCTTTTAAATGCTAATTGTTCTGCCAGCAGTTCTCATTTACAAGGGTTTTTAAAGGCCACACACTCATTCTATAGGATTCAATAGTCGGGTATTTTCTGAAACCAATTAAGAAGTGTAACTGGTCTTAAAAAAGAAACCATATGCATTTTGTCCTGGGCTGCTGCTTTCACTGTAAGGAGATTTATTTAAAAGCCATTTTAATTAAATTGTAAAAGTTTGGAGTCCATTTAAGTTTATACATTTTTTTCCCTAAATGAATATCTTATAAATAGAAGGAACCACAGAAATTTTGATTTTTTTTTTCTTTTTTCTTCCGTTCCTCACATTATCCTCTTGCTGAAGGAGGTAGAAATAAATCACTTGACAGATATCATATTTTGGGGTGGGGTTTTTTGGTTTGCTTTTATTTTACCTCTTATTAGACATCCAGCATTTGAGTTTATAAAGTATATTTTAAAACCCCAAAAGAAATAAATAGATTTCAAATGACCATCAAGCTTTCAGAAGCAGAGTATGAGGGTTTTTCTGACTGTGAACATGCAGGATATGAGGAGATGTTCTTGGAGATAACACATAGTGTCTGCTGTCCAGTCAAGACTCAATGGAGATCTGTGGAAATCCACAAATGTTTGCCAAGGCCACAGTTTTCAACTGAGATTTTTCTGTGTGTGGTTTTTTTTGTTTTGTTTTGTTTTGTTTTTCGTTCTGAAGAGCATAAAAAGAATTTTAAAGTAGCATGTTAGGGATATGCTCATAGAAATACCAAACTCCCCATAAAAACTGGGAGTAGAAAGGACCACTCTAGTGAGTCCATTCCTGCAGCAAAAAGCAATTGGATTATCAGTAAATTATTTATAAATACATTTTCACATATTGAATGTCAACAGCATACTCTCTTTGTTAATGCTAAGCAAAACTGTAAGTACAGTGGTGGTATTTTCATAGGAAAATTATTAATGCAATGAACAAATGTGGTGTGAAGAACGAAAGGACAGAGGACTCAGTTTGTGAGCTGCCAGCAGGATTGTTTAGATGGGATTTAGCTGAGTTCCTTTGAGCTGGATGCCAAGATGATGTTAGCTCTCCACCTGTTAACAGGTCTTCCCAGGGAACTTTAGTCACAAACTCTGGTGTCACACATGGATGTGTCTTACGAGGGTAGGGAAGAGAGGACACCAGAAACCAGCTGTGCCTGGGCTGTGTAGCAGTGGTGGGGTTTACAAACAGAGACAGACATTCCTGGTCTTGTAATTCAATTGTCCTTGGAGATGTCAAGGTTATAGAAAACCTTATTTCAGTTCCTGGAATGGAGAGAGCAGAAACAAACAGCAGTGGTGAGAGAGAGCTATGGAGTCATGGAATGGTTTGGGTTGGAAGGGACCCTGGCAGGGACATCTTCCACTGATCAGGTTACTCCAACCTCACTTAAATGTTCTTTTCTGAAATAGGTTTAACAAATGCACAGAGTATTCTTCAAAGTTTTAGCATGTTTATTGCAAATGTTTGTTCTTCCTCTTCATTATTCTCCTCTTTAGGTGATTACAGGACAACCATGAGTATGGTCTGACATCCAGCAGTGATATTTCCTTCCCTTCTGTTGCCATGCTGAGTATGGTTCCATGCTGCCCTGTGCTCCTGCTCCACAGAGACTCTTCTGTGATCAGCACTTTGTGACTCTCCTTTCAGTGCAATATAGTCAGCACCTCAAAGTGTTTACATAGAACTGGTGAGAAAATGAGGTTCTTCACTTTACCCAAGTGTGAAGGTTGAGGTATGTGGTAGAGCAGTCATCCTTTAAAAATCTGTGATTTAACAGCAAATGACAGTGTGAAGACTGAATGGATTTGGATACTAAAACACTTTACTCAAAGATAAGCTCAGTTTTACTAAAGACACGACTTCTGTTTCCCACAGGAGAGAAAGCCTAGTCTGCCTGGAAGTTGCACATATACTTTATTTTCTTGAGCACACCAGAACTGTTCTGTAGTTTGGAGCAGTAGGTGGATCATATTTCATCCACTGCTGAAGCAAAAGCTCATATAAAAGTTCACTGACTTGTGTTAACATTCATACAGAAACCTCACAACTCCAGATCTGAGAATGTTGCAGGGTCATTGTTTGCATGGAGTCTTAGCTTTGTTATCTCCTCCCCTTTTTCTAAAATCTTCCTTTCCTCCCCTCTCCTACCTCCATTACATGAGTCAGTCACATCTGAAAATAGGAATCTACATGGAACATTTGCAAATCTCCTATTTGCATTTTCTGTCTGCAGTGTAATGGCACCCACTTCTGATGTACTCAATAATTTTCTGTAGGTTTATATAAAATTCTATAATCCTCATGCATTCCTGGCCATCCCAAACTCTGTTCAGAAAAGCTGGCTGAAGTGTTTGCACTGGCTTTTCTTCATGGTGTTGCAGATGAGTTTGGGATGTGTGAGTGGGCACTGCAGGGTGGATTGCCACAGGGGCTGTGCTGGGGCTGCTGTGCCACAGCTGAGCCCCCCAGGGCACAGCCAGCCTTGCCAGGGCATGGTTTGTCACAGCTTGGCTGAAAATTATCCTTCCATGGCTGTGCCAGTGAGTACAGCTCTGACAAGTCAGGAATAACTGTGTTATTCTTCTCAGGTGCTAATGACTCCAAAATGTTGGAAGTCACTGGAGAGTAAGACCTGCAATGAATAGCAAAGGAATTGTATTTTATGCTAACTCTGACTCATGGCTTGGAAGTTAATGAAACCATTCAAGTTGAGTACTTTAATCTCACAAATTGGTTATCACAGCCTTGTGGCCACTTCTTGTTTTATAATAAAGCATAACACAAAATATCTGTGAAGGCTTACAAAATTAAACTAAGGGAAATATGTGCAATTTTGAGCTCATTAGGAGCAATTCATATTTTCATCTGTCTCATTAGAGATGTTTTCATGAACTAGGAAAGTACTTTTGAATTTGTGATTTTTAATTTCCCTGCCAACTGGCGTGAGCTTTTTGGGATTGTTATTTTCTTTTAATTTATTTCAAAATGTTAAAAGGAGGAGGGAAAAAAAAAACCCAACACCACAGGAGAAATTAGAAGAAAAGCAAGGCACTAGGAAACAAGTGAACTGCATGAACGTGATAAGAAATATTTTATAGTAGGATTTATATATATATATATCTCCTGTTTTGGTACTTCGATGACAGTGCATGGAAACAGAGCACAGTGGAAATGGAGTCAGAAGATGCAGTTCAGAATTGCAGATGCACAGGTGAAGTACACCAGCTTGAAGAATGACACTTGACCTGATGCTGCTATGTATATTTATTGAAAAATCGTCAAATTTCCTTAAGTCAGATATAACCTCAGTGTAGCTGTGCTCTTGCTGTACAAAACAGAGCAGTCTGGCCTTTGCTAGTGTTGGCAGTGAGCCATGTAAAGAGTTTTGTCTGAAGAACAGAGAGGGACGTGAGTGCTCTCATCACAGGACTGCAGTGACTAACAGAGGATACTTCAGGTGCTGCTGGACACACAATGCCAGAGATTAACTACTCTGTAGGACTTCAGGCTTCAAGGCTATTTTCTTTTTAAATGTAAATATTCATGTATAGGTACTTTATTCTTTTAAAGGTCTATTTTAATGTCTGAGAGAGCCCTGGAGAAGAAGAAAGCCATGGTCTTTCATTTCTTTGCACTGTATGTTGTCCATACAGTGAAGTCTGTGTTGTGCCATTAATCCTGGCTTTAACCTTTATGTTGAAGTGATTTTCCTGCCAAACCTGTGCTTCATTTTACTTATGGCTTTCAGTGTGTGATTGCTGATTGCAGGCAGGGATGGAGGCTGAGGGCAGAGCCCAGCAGGGGCTGCAGCAATTCCCAAGGGGCAGGGACAGCACCCAGGGAACAGCTGGAGCTGGGCCAGGCAGGGTTAGGCTGGGTTTTAGGGAAAGGTTCTGCCCCCCCAGAGGGTGCTGGCACTGCCCAGGCTCCCCAGGAATGGTCCCAGCCCCAAGAGCTCCAGTGTGGGAACTCGAGGTCGGTTTGACCCCAAGATCCAGGGAATTCTTTTCCCAGCTCTCGGGTCCTCTGATTTCTTGAATGAGGCAGGCAGAAGAGTCGGTTCTCGGTCTTAGGAATTGGTTTATTATTTTCTTATCTTACAAGGTCGTGTCTGGCAGCACTGCAGGTCTGTCTGGCACTGCAGAACACGAGGTTCCCTCCCCTCAGGGGGATGGCACAAGTCTTTATACAGAAATTTACGTATACTATGTTTACAAATCTATACCAATACCTATCACTAACATTGAACTGTGTGCTCCCAGTAAAACCCAATCAAAGCATGTCACCACCCCAGAGAAAGATGGAGGGTAAGAAGAAGAAGGAAGAAGGACAGGGCACGCCCAGGTTCCTCCATCTTGTCCCCTCAAACCCCCCTGTACCCCCCTGTACATTTTTAAATTTCACCCTACAACTACTTTGTTTCCACACTATCTAAACTTTTGTGGCTTGTAATTCTTCTCTCAGCGTTGGCAGCCGTTCCCAGGGGCTGAGGTCAAAACTCCAAGTGCTTTCAGGTCTCTGGGTCTGAGCCAGATCATTCAGAGGAAAGTTCTGGTCTCCCACACTCCAGGAGCACAGAGAACACTTCAAGCATCATTTTCTTTGCAGCATTCAGGTTTCTGCTGAGGCTGCCAGCAAGGCTCTGTCACAGTGCTGGTCATGATAATTCTTTCCATGATGCCAATGTCTTTTCTATAAGAGCTGAACAGAGGCTGCCAGTTTGTATCATGACCATCACCAAACACCAGTAATGTCATTGCATTTTACACGTGCAGCTGCAGGACCATGTGAAATAATAGCAATGCAGTAGTTGGTTGTTAAAAAACTTATTTCTTTATAACTGCCAATGTGTGTGTGGTAATCATGGCTAAAAGCATTGAATTATGTAGTAATTAATTTAAATTCAGCTTTTCCACATTGACAGCCTCTTAATTGTTGTTGTCACAAGTGTCTTCACAGTAACTGTGTCCATGTTTTGTTTTAATTTACCCGTGAGCTGCAGTTGGGGTAACTCAGCAGGTATTTGCTTTTCAGGAGAAATCACCTCGGACCTTGCATTGCTGGACCATTGTTTTAGACCCTGCTGCTGGAAATAAGCACGTGGTGCTTAGACAAGGCTTAGGAGAAGCTGAACCCTCCTCTGCATTGTAACACATCGAGTTTCTTAAACTATTTCTGAGTCTTGCCATGCAGTGTAGATGGAAATGCCTCCTATTTCCTGCTTTTCCCAAGCATATAGACATAAATCTGTCATACCCTGCAACTCGGTTTGGCATTATATACTGAGAAAATGAACTCAATAGCAATATAATCTTACTTTGCAATATAACCAAACTGCAGAAAACATTTCTGGAAGTACGTAGATTTAGGGATCAAATAAAATTTAAGTGTGCTGATATGTAGGAGTTTATGAAGGCACAACTTCTTTGTTGAGAGGCATTTTTCCTTTTATTAATTCAAGTAAAACTCATCTTTCATTTTAACTCTAGTTTATTTCAGTTTCCACTCTGCACAAAATAGGACTGGCTTTTTTGTATTTTTTTTTCCACTCATATCCTTCATTAGTATTGTGGTTTAATTGAAAATGTCACTACAAATAATTTAGTAGCTATTTATTTTGTTTTCTATAAATCCAAGATATTACCTTTCTACTGGAAAGACATTTGTCCTGTCTCAAAATATGACAATCTGCTTAGGTATTGGAACTTGTGTCATTTTAAAACCTCAAATTGCAGCAGTATTCTCTTTGCATTTTTTTGACAAAGTCTAAATACATTTGTGAATTCTACTGCCTGAAAGCTCAGATAGGAGAGTTTATGTGGGGTAGTTTTTAGCTTTCTACAGGATAGCTTTATTTTTGTAGAGGAGTATTTTTTTTTAACAGTTTTTAGTATTTTTATTAGAGCAGTTGAGTTTGGTTGCAAAATTTTATATCTATAGATACAAACTCCTTGTAGTTGCGGTGGGGAATCATTTGCACAAATAAATTTTCTGTTTTAAAGTCTGCCTCAGTATAAAGAACCAGCATAAAATGTGTCTTTCAGGGACACCTGAGAGTTCTGAAGCCCTGACCATAGATTATGTAGTTCTACAGAAGCTGTAATGTTCTGTTTACAATAAAAATGCTAAATGGAAATATTATTTACAGAAATTTTCCTACAGCCAAGCTCAAGTCTCAGAATATGGGTTAAACAGAAAAGTCTTTATCTTGCTTTTTGGGTAATGACTATGCAGGAATTGGGGTGGTGTTCCAGGTCTAGAGAGGACAAGAGTACGTGGTTAAACTTCATAAAAAAGTGTAAATCCAATTTCTGTTAATGACATCTCTTACCTGAAATGGATGGAGGTTAAGTGCAGTGATAAATGATTGTGTCAATCTCTGTGAATGCTTTACAAAATACAATATTTTAATAATTTCACAGGACACACCTCCAAGGAAAGAATAATACCTAAAACTGCTTTAGGTAATAGTGTTTTTTTTTATCCCACTGAGTGTGCACTTGGTTTTCAGGGCAGCTCCAACTAAATCACCTCGTTCATGGTGTGGTTTGCACACAGGGCTGCCTGTTTGCCAGGACCTCAGCTGGGGAGCAGTAATTCATGAACTTCAGTAACTGGAGCACTTGTGATGTGCTAAACAGAATTCTAGAGTAGTCTGGGAATTTTGTATTTAAAAAAATAGCTCCACCCGTGGCTATTTAAATGTTAGGAAGCAATCAGTGTGTAACATGTGCTTTTAATGGGAAACTTAGGAAGCAGTAAATTAAATTTTTGAATTGTCTTCAGCATTCCAGTAGATATCAAGGGATAATGCCACACTTAGTGCTTTGCAGACATTAATAAGGAACACAAAATAGGATGAGTCGCATTCATCTTACTGTAATTAAACATAAAACAGTTCAAGCTATGAGTGCTTTTCGAATTGTTGAGAGCAACTGAGATCCAAACATTTGGCAATAAAAGATCTGAAATTATCTTTGCTGGGTTGGGTTTTTTCCTTATTGTAGCTTAACAGCATTGAAAATTTCATTTCTCTTGATTAAATGTAAAGATTGGCATATAAAATCTATATATTTCTGTCTATGAGAGAGACAATGGTCAATTAGAACCAATCAGCTTTGTTCTGCTTAGGACTTGTATCAGAGCACTCTGTCATATTTTTTTCAGTCTGGAAAGCCCTTGGTCCTAGGCTGGGAATGCATCTTAGGTAACCCATGATGTTTATTATCCCATATATCACAAGGCAGAGTCTTCAAAACTCTTCAGAATCTCGTGGAGAGTTTCTAGCACAGAGTAGCATCCTCTTTTGAATTTCAAGAATACACAGTCATTGCCTGTCAATGAAAGGATTTATTCCTCCAAAGTGGTTCTGCATTGAATTTAGGCTGTGAAAGTTGGGATCCTAAACTCCTGTAAAGTCTAATCGTGGAGGCATCCTGGCAGTGCTGTGCATGTCATTCTACACTAAAGCTCATATTATATTTTGGAACATCTCAACTCTGACAGACTGGAGCAGATCAAGATTTATCCCCCATATCCCCCGGATCCAAAACCTACTTTCCATAATGCCTAAACAAGTACCTTTATCCCCTAAGAAATATGAGACTTTGCTTGTAGTTGACTTTACAGCAAAGTGATAGAAGTGTAGAAGAGCTGGTACTTTGTTATAATCTAGGGCAGGTGGCTGCAGAAGACAAACTGGGAGTGGTTAGTTGGTAAATAAAAGGTAACATTGAATGTTTTCACTCTTCCCTTATTCAATATATTTCTAGATTCTGTGAAGAGGCTGTATTGAAATGCTTCCTGTTAGGGCTGAAAGTTGTCAATATTACCCTTTTAGATCTCACCTCCTGGCTGCATGAGGACTTTTTTTTATGCTTTCTGCTTATGTTTTAAGAAAAAAGAGGTAATATGCACTAAAAAAGTACTGGTTAGAAGCAAAGCTTGATGTTTCTTATGTGCACATGAATTTCTACAGAGTATATTTTTATCACAAAAGGCAATGTAGGATTACAGTGATGTGTAATTCATATTTTTTCACCCTTGTTCTTGATCCTTAATCAGGAGATTTAGCTGCTGCTATACAGTTAACAAATTAAATAATGAGAATAAATTGCTTAAAAATGCAATTCAAAATAATGGTAGGGGATTTGTGCCCTGGTCAGCACAGACCATTAGAGATCCCAAGTATTTTAAAGTATATAATTTCTGCAGTGTTCTTATGAGAGCTGCATTAGTTAGAGGATCCAAAGGATTCCTACTTTCTCACAGACGTGGCTTTCCTGAATTTGAATTCCCTGACACTGTAGTCCCAATTCCCAACTTGTCTTTGTTACTGTTAGTACTGTTTATACACAGCACACACTTCAGGTTTTGAAATGATGTGAAGCTTTCTTGACTTTCAGATATAATTGTGAGCAAGATTGTTTTTTGAGTCACAGCAGGATATTTCTTAGTGCAAATAAATGGAAGTCATTAGAGAGATATGTGAACCTCAGATGCAGTATCTAACCACACTCGAATTTCACATTGAAATCCCTGCTGGCCTGGTCTACTCTGTGAACAATGGTGAAGCTCCTTAAAGTGCTTAGTGTGATCTCATAAGCATTGTTGGACTGAGGTTCTAACAAAATTATCCTCTGCTCTTAATGGACACTGCATCAGAGTTTGGTATGATTTTATATCTTTCATTAAATTACTGCCTCAGGTCTGCCCATGGACATGCCTATTTGGCCACTCTGGAATTGGCTACTATTTTCATAGAATATCTGAAATAAAAAAAAAAAAAAAATAGTTCAGCTAAGATTAAGAATCAGTAAAATGACAGGGCTTCTAGTTTGCTAGAATTTTCTTTTATTGCTGTGAATTAGCCAATAATTGATTTTAATCTAAACAGGACAAGATGAATTTTTTTTTAAAAAGCACCTGGGGATGTGGAAGTTCAGAACTGTGAAGTTCAAGGTCTGGTAGCATGAAGAGCTGATCACAAGCAGAACCTGCAGATATTGTTATAATGCACATAATTCATGAAATGTGAAACATGTATAGAAGAAAAAAAAAATTAAAAGGACGATGGTCTTGCAGAGAAAAAGCAGCAGAATTCTGTGGTTTTTGAATCCTTTATGAAATCTCAGACTGCCTAATATAGTGAAAGATCTTTAGAATATCGTTATTTGACTTTGTCATTTGTGTTAGAGCTGAACTGGTATTTTGTTCAATTTTCCTGTCTGTCTCAGCAGCCTGTGTACACACAGACAGGGAGACAGAGAGTAGAGGTCTTCTTTAGTTTAACTTGTGCAGAGAAAGTGTGTTCAGAATGTCTGTTGGACTGTATGAGTATGTTTGAACAAAGTTATTTGGCACTCTATTCCTGTTTTGCTCTTATTAGCTTTTAGTTAATTAGCTACAGGTTTTCAGTCAAAAATTACACACTTAACAACTGAAAGGAGGAAAAGCACTGTGGGAGCACTGGGGAACTGGAAAAACAGCTCTGAACAGGGAAAAGCTCTGCTCCAGCAATGGCACCAGAGCCAGGGGCAGGGGCTGAGCCCAGGAGCTGCCCCTGCCCAGGAGGCACAACTTCTGCCCTGGGCAGTGCCCAGCCCTGAGCAGAGTGTGCAGAGAGGCTGTGCAGTCTGCTCCCCGGGGATATTGCAGAGCCACATGGACACACTGCTGTGCCCTGTGCTCTGGGATGGCCCTGCTGGAGCAGGGAGGTGGCACCAGAGCAGCCCCTGGGGCCCCTCCAGCCTCACCCAGCCTGGGGTTCTGTGTGATTCTCTTTTGTCTCAGGGGGCAAGGATGTTTTTCAATAAAAGCAGAATTTCTAAGCAATTTTCTTTATGTTATTTTTGGGCTTTCTTCCCCTAAACCTCTTAAAGCATCACCTGCTCCAGTCAGGTGTCTTAGAATAATAGATGGCACTTTAACATACTTGCATTATGGTTACTCTTGTCCCTTGTCTGTTTTCTTTTCCCAGGTCAACTTAGAATAGTAGAAGAGGAGAGGACAAAAAGAGAGAAGGCACAAATATTCCTTATTCATAACCTTTATGGCTTTCTTCCCCATCTCCCTCCTGCCCTCACTTACTTATCTTCCTTGTCCATATCTACTGAGGATAGAGAAAAAACAGACAGATAATAAATTTTTTCTTGAATCGAATACTGAAATTCTTTCTGGACAAAGGTAGTGAGCCATTCTCTTCTGATACACTGATGAATTTCCATCTGAACTGATTGTTAGAAAAAAGTGGACTATAGTAATATCTAGGAATTCTCCTAGAGAGCATTTGGAGTGAGGGGATTTGTTGACAGATGTGGCAATGGCAGATAGGGGAGGTTGTCACATGGAAAGCATTTTGAAATTGTCAGTAAAGGCTTTGCTTTTAGAACCAGGTTTGTATATGATACCTTCCACCAGAGTAGCAAGGTGGGAGCAGTTGTGCATGAAGAGTGTGAGAGGATATATTCAATGTTTGCCATCAACATGACTGTTTTATTTGTGCAGTATTGGTGATTTATCCAATATTGATGATTTATCCCTACCAAGAGGCAGAGAAGCAAGGAAAGAGTAAAACCAAGTTAGAGTAGGGAAAATGCAAAAAGCCACCCTTATACAAATTAAATAAAGGCTAATCATCCTGAACAAAACATTAAAAACATTAGAATGATAGAGGCACAGATAAATGAATCTCTGGCTCCATGGTGTTCTAATGAAATTATGAATGAGAATAATTTTTCCCAGTTAAAAAAAAAAAAAGCATGAGCTCTCAAAGAAAAATGAATATATCAAAAGAAAAGTAGCTTCTGACACTTTGAGAAGAGAAATTAAATCTTGTAAGACATGGGTGTTTACATTTATGACAGCCAACTCTGTAAGGATAATTGCAAGTATGACAATCATGGCACTGTTGATTTGCATTGTAAATATTAGTAATTATTTATATTTAAACTGTCTTCCACCTACAGATCTCCCACTATTTGTGGTCATAAACTATTACGCCTCACTTGCAGCACTTTTGCTTAAACTTGAAATCACCAGCCGGTCCTGATTTAGTTATATTTGAATTAATGATTCTTCTTTAATAGAAATTTCTGAATTGTTTCAATGTAAAACAACAAAAAATCAAGGAAAACATATTTAGCAAAAGATCTACTCCAACTAGCAACTCTGGAAATAAAAGCAAAATGGAATTATTTAAATAATGTAAGTACCATTGCAGAAGTGAGCTACAAAGTGGTTACAATGTGCATGGTGGTTACTCATAATTGATAACCTTTCATAATTCTTCAGTGTTTACTGTGTGGGAGCAATAAGACCACTGGAAATATATAGAATATACCCCTCAAGCAATCCCTTCTGACACTTTTCTGAGTGTTATTCAGTGAGGGAACCAGCTGGTTTGCTGCACCCCTTTGCCTTGAGCATCTTGCATCTGGGTTTTTCAGATCTTCTAAGCCTTTTAAAATTGAGAGGGCTCCTCCAGGCTGAGTTTCTATTTTATCATTTGGCATCAATGAAAGACAGTAAGAGAATGTTTACTTACATACAAGATAAGCTTTTTACTTGCAGATAAGCAGTAGGGAGTGTGAGTCAGCCAATATTTATACTGCCTGTTTACAGGGAGTACTGCACACTGTTTATAAGATGTTGCAGAACTTTTGACAAATCTTTTGACTTTTACTTTTTAATATTTACTCATTGAAAGTAGAGAATATAGGAGAAAAAGTCTGTCTTTAACTTGTTTTCCTAAAACTTTAAGGAACAGCAGGCTTAGGCTGGTAAATTGTTAGAAACTAAGATACATTTTCTTACAAGTGTTTTAGGATTAAGTGAATGCAGGATCCTTTCCTAGAAGGCATCTCTGTATCACACAAGGGTAGTCAGGGAAGGCCTGTTGGAAATGTAAAAAAATGGGTCATTGCAGAGGAAACAAAGTCTCACATTTCCTCCTGGAACCTGGAGCTGCAGGTGTCTGTCCAGGACTGCTCAGCATGGCATGGCAGAAACTGCCAGGGCCAGGGCATCAAGGAGGGCAGCAGGAGAATGGAATTCTTCCCAGTGAGATTGGCTAATTCCTGATTAAATGGGCCTGAAGGTTCAGCTGTTGTGGCAGGGGTGCAGTGGAAGCAGATCACCAGATTGATGTGCTTGGTGTTATTTTCAGCTTTGTGAGAAATCACAGGCTGTGGGACATCCTGGGCTGGAAGGGACTCCCAGAGATCATTGGGGAGAACCCCTGGCCCTGCACTGACAGATGTTGTGATCACCCTCTTGAGATCAACACTAGCAGAGTACAGCTTTGTAGGACAGAATTCTTCTGTCGTTTCTGATACTTTCCCAGAAATTTGAACTATTGTATTTTAGGGACTCAAATTGATGGCCTCTTTAAGCCACTGAGGCAAACTTGTAACAGGATTTATTGTTGATGCTTGATTCAATATTTAAGAAGAAAAATGCATAAGAAATTATTGATGGACTGTTGAAAAGTAATTAAACTTGCATCATTGTCTGCTGTGCTTAAGTCTTAATTGATCTACATGATAAACCTTGACTTCTGTCAGGGGGAGTTAATTTATAATGTATTGGGTATTACACTTATTATATGAGAAAAGCCTCAGGACAAGAAACAGAAAGCTCTCAGTAATATTTACAACTTGAAACACTTTTGAAATCTAAAAATAAATTATGAATGCCTTGATTTGAAATATATCTGAAAATAAAGCAGATTTTCAGTCTGATAAAGGTAGCCTCCTAAACTTTGTCTAGAAACAGTCCACAGCATTTTGTTTTAAATGACTGACAATTAATTTTTCTTTGGTTTTGCCCAGAAAATGTTTTCAGTTTTTCTTCTCATATTAAGTAGATAATGAGCCAGTGTAAGGTGTTAGTGTCAGTCACAGATGCTCAATCCTATTTTCTTTCTCATTATAGTTAAAGAGGATGTGTAGTGCCCAGGAATGACTGGCCTAAGGCATCATTTCCAAAAGCACATGAATGATTAGTGTTCCTTGACACTATTTTAGAAAATAATCCAGGAATTTGGGTGCATTCTTAGGCATTGCAAACAAATCTTTTTGTTCTTCATGATGAAATGGACTGGCCGTGTGGACAGTGCCACTGGAGAATTAGACAATATTACCAGGATTATAATGTCAGCTTCCTAATTGACAATTAATTGTATTATAGTTTGCCTAAAGCAAAAAGTGCTGTGTAGAACATCAGAGCAGAGTTTCCCCCAGTATTTCTGTGGCATGTTGATAAGTAAAAATTTAATTTTCCAGTGCAAATAAGTGTGAAATTAACTACATATGAAACACTTTTTTTTTTTACAGCAGAAGTATCTTTATTGGCTACTTTAAAGTTTACTCAGCAATCTGTTTTAAAAGTCACTTTGCTTAGGTGCTTACAGGAAATACAGTGCAGTGGATTAATCCAGTTTGTAGGCTGTTTTCCAAAGAAATGCTTAATAAAAAGAATTTCATGCAATATGCTATTAGAGCTTCATTTACATTAATAAGACTCTGTTCTCAAACTATTAAGCTACCTTCAAGATAAAAAAAACGAGGAGACTCACTGTACTCTGCATGTACAACCACGGCGATTAGTTTCTGCTGCTCTTGTACCCTTCTGAGCCCAGTGTACAGCGGAGAAAAAACAATGTTTTTCTCACAGCTGAAGAGAAATCCTGCTGCCATGAAGTTTCCCTCAGGCAAAGCAGGAAAATCCCAAAGGGGAGTCAAGGGTTTGGTTTGCTGTAGCTGCCCTGCAGTGGCACTGGGGGCTGTGGGGATGAGCCCAAGGGGCAGAGAGGGAAGGGAGTGAATTCTGTGCTGCAGGGTGACCTCAGGAGTTCTGAGTGTGTGCACCAAGGCTGTCCAGCATGGAAATGGTGCTTGCCAGGAAAGTGGCACATGTGGCACCCAAAGGGCTGGGTCAGACAGAAATTGCTTCCATGAAAATATCAGCAGGATGGGCAGAGGATGGAGCAGCTCTGCTGGGAGGAAAGGCTGGCACAGCTGGCATTGTTCACCTGGGCAGGAGAAGCTTTGGGCTGAGCTCAGGGTGGCCTTGCAGGGCCTGAAGGAGCTGCAGGAAAGATGGAGAGAGACAATTGGCAAGGGCTGGAGGGACAGGACCCAGGGAATGGCTCCCAGTGCCAGAGGGCAGGGCTGGATGGGATCTTGGGAATTAGGAATTGTTCCCTGGCAGGGTGGGCAGGCCCTGGCACAGGGTGCCCAGAGCAGCTGTGGCTGCCCCTGGATCCCTGGCAGTGCGCAAGCGCAGGCTGGACCCTGGGACAGTGGGAGGTGCCCCTGCCATGGCAGGGGATGAGCTTCAAGGTCCCTCCCAACCCAAACCATCCTGTGAATCTATTAACTTTTCTTTGTTATGGTGGACATCCCTGAACACCATAGAGAATAAACTTGACATTAAACTATGTATAAACTCAAAAGAATAAACTTTAGATTTTTTTAATGTACAAAAAATGAAAAGTGCACAAGTGTTAAGTAAACTACATGGACATTTAAATGATTATTTTGCACGAAGGATTAATATGACTTTCAGACTGAATTTATTTTCTTGAGCTGTTAATGATGTGCCATTTTACTCCCTAAATTAGTTCTCAAAGGTCAAAATGCGATCAATTATCCAGTAATTTGGATCTCTTAATTGGCTCGGTTGTGCTTGAAAAGCAAAGCTTCTGTTTTATTTCGATAGCTTGAAAAAGAAGCAGGAAAAAGAAATTCAAAATACAGTTAGAATGATATTATGGATTGATTTGCAAAATGGAAATATGTGTAGATGCATTTTTGGAGTCTTTTCTGTGTAATTTTTAAGTTATTTCCATTACACATTGAGAATTCAGGAATACCAAATGTAGTGTTCTTCCTAAATCGTGTTCTGAAGGAAAAAGGGAATTTAAGTAGATTCCCTGAATTTTAGGGGGCTTTAAAGGAAAGGAGTAGTGAAAATCAGAAGAATAGGAATACATTTAGAGGGGTTTTTAATGCAGTGATGAGTTGTTTACAGAAGATCTCCAGTGGCTTGAACAGGAATGGGATCACAGCACAGTGGTTGTTTACAGCACTCCTGGGCTTGAGATGTGCTGGGTGATTTCAGTGAGGAGCTAGAAAAAGAAAGCAAGGGTTGGTATTTCTCTTTACATTCCCTACTGTCACAGATTTAGATAAAATTTGGATTAAATAAGCAGATTTGTCAATAATTTTCAAGTTAAAAATTACAATAATACAATCTACTAAAGTCATAGGGATATTGGATGGACATATATTTGTACCTAAATTTTAAATGAAATTTTCATTTGTGGTCTCATTTCCAATTCTATTCTTTGTGTTTCCATGTGTATTGAGGAGATGAAACATTTCATTTCCAATTTAAATTCACATAGATAATTCTTATTCAGTTCTTTCTCTTCGAGGTAAAGAATGTAGAAGAGGTTAAATATCTTTTGATATTTTTCTCTTTTTTATTCAAAATTAGTCTTCTTGTAATAGTTCTACTAAAAATGTAAAGGTTTTTATTTCATATTTTAAAAAATCAGCTTTTTCTATTGAAGGGTTAAGAAACCACTCATTGGGAACTGGACAAGAATATAAAGAAGTAAAACAGTCACTGGATCTATTACATTCAGAGATAGATGCAGTATTCATATTTTCTGCAATATGGTGTTCAGATTTCTTTCTTTAGCATTTTTATAGGAGAAAGTCTTTGTAAATGCTGGGAAAACAGGAGCAATTTCTTACTCAAATGTCTCCTTTTGTTGCTACATCTATGGATGGACTGATTTTATTAGTGGGACTACTGCTGCTGTTAATGTGGTGCTACTGAAAGTCAAGTTTTTAACATGCCTGTGCCAGAACATGCTTGTATTTTTCAACTGGATTTTTTAATCCTCATAGTTTTAAGGAATAATGTTTTTTGGGTTTTTTTTTGGTTTGTTTTTTGTTTTTTTTGTTTTTTTTTTTTTTTTAAACCTACAGTTTTATCTTTTAGTCTTCCTCAGCCTCTGGCTGGGTTCCTTGGGTGCCTCCATGAAGTGGGTGTTTCTGCCTCATTACCACACACCATCTGATTTTATTGGAGTATCAAAGAAAATTATTTTTTCCCCTTATATCAAAGTGTTTAGGAGGCAGATGTTACTTAAATGTTGGTAACTGGAAATTATGGATTCTTCATTGCTTACAAGTTGTTAAGTTTCTGCAGCATGTAACGAAGTTATGTTTGATCACTGAATAGGCTGCTTCAGTGGGAACAGTGGAAAGGTTATATTATTTTTCTCTTTATTTATCCAACTCTTCCATTGGGAGATTATTCAGGTGCACTGAAAATAGAAAATAATGTTTTCAATTTTTTTTAAGAGCTTCAGGACATTTCCATCATAAAATTGTACCAATTCAGAAAATGATTACAGAAAGTTTGGAGCTGCACTTTAAACAGTAGTTAGAGTAGACTGAATCTTCCTTATAGCTGATAGAAAAGATATTTTCTAAAAGAATGGTTATCAACGTGGAACTAAAAATAAACACTGGAGTAACTTTTTATCCCAAATGTCTGTCACGTTCTTTCTGTGTTTCCAAAAGCATTATCAGTGATGCTTATGGTGCTGTTAAAGAGCAGCTACATGGATTACTTTCAGTATTAAAAAAAAAAAAATTGCTCTCTAATCAAAGATTTAATATTTTAGTGCTTTTTATGGTAAGGAGACAAAATATTTTGTTTAAAGGGACCTGCTTGTTTGATGTATTTTTCCAGAGACTGGTTTAAAATGACTGAAGTCCTGAAAAACCCCTTGACCTGTATTGAGATTATATAAGCACCTTGTGATTGCTTGTTGGCAAAGATCACCCTCTGTATTCCTTCATGGATTATTTACATTAATATGTGTCAATGGGAATGTACTTATTTTTAAGATAAAATTTATTATCAGAAAAGGAGAATCAATATGTTATTGCCATAGTCTATGGTGTATTTGATTTGCATGTTGGCACATTTATCAAATGCCTTCAAAAGCAGCACGTCATATTAATAATTCTGAGAGTCACAAAGGGGATCCAGCTGAAACTGCCTCACAAAATCATACCAAAAAAATCATATATTATTGAAGAGAAAAGGACTACATCAATCTTGTATTTTCTTTACATTTAATTGCTTTTTGTATTCAGGGACTTTGCTCAGTAATTCTAAGTTACTAAGTGCAGTATGTTAAATACAAACTTTTAATGATTATTTGTATTTATTTGCAAGTCTGAATATGCCCTGTGGAAGAGATGTTTGACCATTGTTGTGTGCTGAAATTTAATATATTTTGCTTTCAATCCCTTGTTTTAAACCATCAATCAAGATGGATTGAAAACACTCTACTTTGTGTAGTACAAATTTTCCTCCTCCTTGTTTTGTTTTACGACTCTGCCATGTTATTTTTCCCTAGGACATCTTTAACCTCAAAGGAAATGCACATTATTTTTCTGAACTGCTGTTCCATTTAAGGGTAGATGAATTATAACTCATGCTAAGTTGCATGTGTATTTGTCTTGCACAACAAATCTATTTATAGAATCTCAGAATCTTTGAGGTTGGAAAATATTTCTGAGACCATCGAGTCCAGCTGTGCCCCATCCCCACCTTGTCCCCAGCCCAGAGCTCTGAGTGCCACCTCCAGCCCTTCCTGGGACACCTCCAGGGATGGGCACTCCAAACCTCCCTGGGCAGCCCCTGCCCATCCCTGCCCACCCTTTCCATGGGGAAATTCCTGCTGCTGTCCACCCTTAAGACAATGCCCAACCCTTCACTCTCTAGACATGCACTGGAGTGGATGTTAATATTAATTCTGATGTAATATTTAATATTAGTTTTATTTTTTTTAATGCTACTGATGAAAGAAGTCCTTTTAGCTAGTTTCTGGTTAGTTCTGTGCATAAGGTACACACACAAGAATCATTTTTGTTTAAGTTTCAAGGCACACACAAAAGTCAGGTTTTTCTGAGGTATTTCCTCTCAAATACACTTCTGCCCAGATAGAGTTGCCTGGCAAAATGGTTCTCTCAGCTTCCACAGCAGGAGAAGGTGAGGCAGATGTTTGGGAGGCAGAATCACGATCCTGACATCCTGTGCTGCACCCACAGTGCTTGCAGGCAGGGGCACAGCCTTACAAACCTGTGCTTCAGCTGGGATGAACATCCCTGCAAATCCCTGTTCCTGTTGGGATGAACATCCCTGCACAACCCTGTTCCTGCTGGGCTGAACATCCCTGCACATCCCTGTTCCAGTGGGATGAACATCCCTGTACACCCCTGTTCCTGTTGGGATGAACATCCCTGCACAACCCTGTTCCTGCTGGGCTGAACATCCCTGCACATCCCTGTTCCAGTGGGATGAACATCCCTGTACACCCCTGTTCCTGTTGGGATGAACATCCCTGCACAACCCTGTTCCTGCTGGGCTGAACATCCCTGCACATCCCTGTTCCAGTGGGATGAACATCCCTGTACACCCCTGTTCCTGTTGGGATGAACATCCCTGCACAACCCTGTTCCTGCTGGGCTGAACATCCCTGCACATCCCTGTTCCAGTGGGATGAACATCCCTGTACACCCCTGTTCCTGTTGGGATGAACATCCCTGCACAACCCTGTTCCTGCTGGGCTGAACATCCCTGCACATCCCTGTTCCAGTGGGATGAACATCCCTGTACACCCCTGTTCCTGTTGGGATGAACATCCCTGCACAACCCTGTTCCTGCTGGGCTGAACATCCCTGCACATCCCTGTTCCAGTGGGATGAACATCCCTGTACACCCCTGTTCCTGTTGGGATGAACATCCCTGCACAACCCTGTTCCTGCTGGGCTGAACATCCCTGCACATCCCTGTTCCTGCTGGGCTGCTCACACTACAAAAAGTGCTCCTCAGTGATGGAGATCCTGGGGAATGGCAAGAGGGCTACAAATGCAAATTTATCTTCTTGATATTCGGGTAGCAGCTGTCATCCTTGGTGGCCATTTCCTGAGAGGAAAGAACATCTCTCAGTGCTGATAAAATCATGTCTTATCTACCAAGGCCAGGATCAAGGGCTCCCTGACAACATTCTGCATGGCCTGAGTTGAGTTACCTCAGTGGAAAATCCTGCAGGTTTGGGAACAAGAGAGCACAGTTAAACTCAGGCATGGGGAGGGGGTTCTGAAATGTTGAGGTTTGTCTGGGAGGGAGTAAAGGAAACCTTTAAACCTGAGGTATGTTGCCAAAATTCGAGCTAAATACAGAATTATTGGAATTTATATCGTTGATATTGTAGCTATCTAAATATATATACATATATATACATATACATATATATATATATATATAAGCATATTTTTATTCTAAATATATAATTTTTTTTTCATTGCCATGCTGAAAAAAAGGTTCATAAAGCATTATTTTCAGGCTTAGAATTTCAATTTTACATAACTTAAGGTTTTAAATATTTCCTTAAAACACTTCCTTTCATGCATTCTGGGCATTGGATCCAGAATTAAGGATACATTATCTAAATTATATACTCTCTTTATTTCCATATATAGTGTACGACTAAGTATTAACAGGATTTCTCATAGGTCACAGAGAAAGAATAAAAGCCCTGTGGAATCTGAAATGACAGCTTGTTTAAAATTTTTAAAGCCTTGAACACTTGAAAATATGATGATATAATTATGACAGTGTAATTGCTAACAGACATAACTATATTATTGTTAAAACTTGAATATATGAAATTCAATAGCTGCAAGATTTAAGATACCAACTTTTGTAGCATATAATGAATATAACAGAAGATAACACCAGTGGAAGCCCTCATTTAAATGGAAGAGAAATACCTAAAAATAATCCTAATGGCTTTGCTGTTCCTTCTGATGCCAAACAAATTCGATATTTTCCTTATTTAAACAAAGAGAGACAAACTCTTTCACTTTGAGAACAGCTCATACATCCCATATTTTGCACGTGTTGCAGTTCAGCTGTTTAATATTAAGGTAAACACAGCATTTAGGATTGATTTGAAAGTCTTCAGCAAGGATAAAAGCTTGGGGAACTAATTCAGGAAAAATCATACTTATCTGAGCCAATTTTTCTAGCTTGACATTTTATGGTTTACTTCTAAGCAGCTAAAAGAGTTTAAGAAACCTCTTCCTTCTGGTTCCTCTGATTTTATGTATTTATTTATTTATTTATTTATTTCAATGTGCTGCTTAATCCTGCCTGAAATATGTGTAATTAGTATCAAAACAAGCAGTATGGGTATTGACTGGGAGAAAGCTGAAGATGTGAGAGATTAGAAATGATCATGTACTACATGGAATGTTTTAATGTATGCTCACATTGGTACATCACCCAAAGAATGGAAAGATGCTGTGCAATTTTCTGCAAAACAGAGCTGAGACTGTGCTGTAGTGTTGTGGATTTCCAATATTTTATTAGCTTTTAAAATAGTCCAAGCCAATTACACACCCAAAAATAAAAAATTTCAATCATTGTACTATTCTCAATCGGCTGGTACTGGCAAAAAAAGTAGTTAAGCTGTGCAGGAGCTTGAGCCCTGGATGAATCCCTTATGAAATTTCTGGGAACAAAACCATTTAGGTGTAAGAGAAACATCTGAAGCAGTAAATAAACAAGGAGAAATGGGCACTTCCCTTTCTGCATTAGGCTGACACCTGGAAACCTGGAGCAAGGCTTGGTGCATAAATCCAAGCATTGAAAGGTAAATGTACACAATCACAATTAGGGAATGGCTCCCAGTGCCAGAGGGCAGGGCTGGATGGGATCTTGGGAATTAGGAATTGTTCCCTGGCAGGGTGGGCAGGGCTGGATGGGATCTTGGGAATTAGGAATTGTTCCCTGGCAGGGTGGGCAGGCCCTGGCACAGGGTGCCCAGAGCAGCTGTGGCTGCCCCTGGATCCCTGGCAGTGCCCAAGGCCAGGTTGGACACTGGGACAGTGGGAGGTGTCCCTGCCATGGCAGGGTGAAATGAGATTAATTTAATGTCCCTCCCAACCCAAACCATTCTGGGATTCCAATAAATAATCTGTTAAATGCATACATTCATCTTCCAATAACTACTTTTCCCTGTTCATTCTAAAAACGATGCCTCCACTCAAAATCTCCAGTTATGGAAGCATTGTGGTGGTGCCCAGCAGACCATCCAAAAATTTACATTAATTTTCACAGAGTAACTTTTGTCATTAGAATATTGCTACATGGTACCAGAGTGCTACTTTATATAGAACTTGGCCCATTTTTTTAAAATTCAAAAACTAACAGATGGAAATGTTTGTGTCACCTTTCCAAAGGAATGTGTGGTGTTAGGATGTGGATGGCACAGTTCTCCAGAAGCTTTGACTGTCTTGTCTGCACTTTTCCAGAGCTATTTCCAATATCTCAGCTAGAAATACAAGACATGCAAAGATAACAGTTTGTGCTACTGAACGTTGTTCAAGAAAGTGCTGAATTTTTGTCCCCCTCAAAATAAATAAATAAAATGCCAGTTTTCTGGAATCCCATCACAGAGTTCTTTGTAATTATCAGCACTCGAGATTTTAGCTAAAGCTGTACAAAGATTACATTAGCATAAAATGTTGTGTTCTTTTGATTGAATATATTATTTGAGAGAAAATATTCCACAGTACTAAAGGTAGGAATAAGAAATTATTACCTGCCAGGTGATAAATAGTACTATGTTGATGAGAAATATTTTTTAAAAATGCTAATTGCTCCGTTGAAGTTGACATTTAATCCAGTTAAAAATATGCCACAAATCCAGCTTGGAAAATTCAGTATATAAGTAATGGGGCTGTGTGAATTGTAGTAATTACTGGTTCAAATTAGTGAGTTCTCCTTTAAAATTTCCCCATCACATCCTATTTTGTCACATCATGTATTCCACTTCCCTGCACGCTGGCAGAGGCTCCTGATGGGTGAAGTGCAGGGAGATGATCAGAGCCCCACTGCCTCTGGAGCTCGGGATTGAGGAGGAACCAAACACTGCAATGCAAACCCCACCTTTCACTGATTGCACAGCTGCACTGTGTAGCTTTTAGTCCAAGACCTCTCTGCACAGAACTTCTTTCACCTTCTGAACCCCTCAGAGGCTCCTCATAAATTCCTCTAGCTTGTTTTGAGCCTTCTGTGGCTGTTGCACGGTGAGAGCAGTGCTGCCTGTTTGGGGTCCCCTTCTTGCCACTCTTCCTGGGCTTCTGCTGGCATTAAACACAAATGCATTTGTCAGGTTTAGCAGAGATGAAAGTACCAAACTTCTAACAGCAACAGTGCTGTCTCTAAGTGTTCAGCTGCTTCTGAAATTAGTGATGCTGTGTCTGTAGCATCGGACCTCGGAGGAATTTTCTGGTTATCTGCAAACCTGAGAAACGTCTTCCTGCACAAAGCAAACAGGAATCCTTTTATTTAATGCAGCATCCTTTGCTGATCCAGAGTAGAGAACATTTTCCTGGATGCAAAACAGAGGACTTAGCTATAGTAAAGTAAGTCTTTGTTTTGTTCCTAAAAAAGCCCAGGAGGGAAAATATTGATAGGAAACCTCTATTCCCTCCTTTGTTCAGACCAATCAAACTCCTGTCCTTAGTTATGGAAGTGAAGCCAGCACAGAAAGCTTCAGGGCATATCCTGGTGTATGGATAATTGGTCAGAAGTGGTTAGATTTTTCCCTACTCCATATTTTCTTGGTGAATCTGCTTTTTGCAAATTCTTTAGGGAAGAGGCACTATAGAGTAATTTAATATCACCTGGTTTTGTTGCTCCTCTGTTGCAGTTTTTGGGCTGGAATACAGAAATATAACCCTTTCCAGAAGAGATGGTTTGTAATGCTGTCTCCACTTGGATGCAGAGAATTTTGAAAAAGAAAATAAGAAAATAGGGGTCTTGAGGCTCACAAAAAAAAAAAAAATCTGGTGCTGGTTTTCCTCCTGTTTTGTACCTCTTGAATTTCTCAAGATTTCTTTCTTTCATAAAGGCAACTAATTACTGGGTTTTAATCTTTCAGGTAGTAAGATCTTCCACTTTCCAATCAGATGAGGAAATTGTGCTCAGCCTCTGAATTTTCACAGTGCCTTGGGTGGGCAGGGAGGGAGCTTTATGGTCACTGAGTTCCACCCCCTGCCATGGG